>CATIWR010264390.1:0-11172 GCA_949677035.1 Omphalea diandra | reverse complement strand
ATTGATCACATTTTAATTGGGCTTACCCCAAATCAATAAACTATATTATTCAGTTCGTTTTATAAATAATTAAAACTAACCCATAATTAATATTAGCCCACATAAAAAAAATTTCCAACATATATTCCTAACTGTAGGACCTTCATTAACACTGGCTCTGCTAAAGATTATGGCATCATCGGCAAATAAGAGATGAAAGATAGTCGGAGCCATCCTCGCCACTTTGATATCGTGTAGCAAACCTGTCTCCTCAGCTTTGACTATAAGCCCTGAAAAAGCTTATGCACAGAGAATAAAAAGATAAGGTGATAAAGGGTCACCCTGTCTCAGATCCGTTCAGGCACAAAGTATCCTTTAGGACTACCATTAATAATAACAGAGAAAGACATAATTAATACAATTCATGACCAAAGAAATCCACCCTTCATTAAAACCCATCTTCCTCATAACACTCTCCGCAAAAACCCATTCCACCCTATCATACTCATGTCCAGCTTCATGGCCATGAACCCTCTATTCCCTTTATCCTTATTTTTCGTATTATGAAAACATTTAAAAGAGACCAAAATATTTTCAGAAATTAATCTACCTTTCACAAAAGCGCTTTGAGTCTAGGCAATGATCGAAGAAAGGATAAATTTCAGGCGGTTCACTAAAACCTTACACTATTTTATATAGGACATTACACAAGGAGATAGGTCTAAAATTTTTAAGTTCAACTGGGTTTTGAAATTTGGGTAATAGGACTATAAAAGTATGATTGAAATTCTCAGGGAAGGGTTTACACCTTAGAATATCAAGCACAATAGAAGAGATGTCAGTGCCAACTATATGCCAGTACTTTTGGAAAAATAAAGCAAACATACCATCAGGACCTAATGCTTTGTGAGGGTGCATTTGAAATAGGGCCTCTCTAACTTCTTCTTTGGAGAAGGGTTTGCAAAGATTCATGTTCATCTCGTCAGTGATGCTCTTGTATCCCTGCAAGGGTCTCCTCCAAGTTTGTCGGGTTAGAAGTAACGAGCAACGAACGGAAATAATCAACACAGATACTCTCCACCCCCTCGTCCGTTTCCTTCCACACCCTATTATGATCTAAAAGTCCTTTGATAGTATTCTTTTTCCTTGGGATGCTGTTTGATGGAAATATTTAGTATTTCTATCCCTCTCCTTCAACCAAATGGCCTATGATTGTTGCATCCACATTACTTCTTCATGTCTTAACAAATCTTCTTACTCACCTTCCACTTGCTAACATTCCTTCAGATTTTCCATCGTAGGAGGAAGGGTTTGTAGATTAGATAGAACTTCCTTTTTCCTCTTAATATTCTGTTAAACATTCCCAACCACCTCTCTATTCCATCGGGATAAGCCTCGTGCACAAGTCTTGACCTTCTCATAAACTCCCTGAACTCCTCTAAGCCCTTCTGTCCTAGCCCACATATCCTTTGCCATCCTCTCACACTCCTCTATATGCACCCACATGGATTCAAACCTGAATACCCTCTTCTTCCCTTTCCACAACTCCCTATTATGCCCTTCATTGTCAATCAAAATTGGCGCATCATCAGAAGCTTCCCTCAACAAGGTATGCAGTGTAATTAAGAAACAGAACCTGCCAATCAACATTACCCAACACTCGGTCTAACCTCTCTTTAATGTCGCCCTGTCTTCATTCCTCCTACACCATGTAAACATGTTACCTGCACACCCCAAATCATGAATGCCTAGATTATCAACAGCAAACCTAAATAGTTGCATTGCATTCGAATCCCTCACCTGTCCACCTTCTCTTCCCTGAGCCCATAGGATTTCGTTAAAATGCATCGCGACTAGCCATTCCTGGTGGACCTTACTCCTAAATCTTGTCAAAAGATCCCAGGACAATCTTCTCATGTTTTAAAGGACATCCATAAAACCCTGTGAAACACCACCATTTACCCTTGCCCCTACTAACAACATTGACATCAATATGATGATTGGAGCTAGACCTTTCTAAAGTCACTACCTTATTGGACCACAACAGGATTAAACCACCACTTCTACCAACACTCTCAATCGTAATCCAACCAGACAGACCCAAAACTCTCCCAATAGCATCCACTCTAGACTTAGTAAGTTTGGATTCCATAAGAAACACCAAACTTGGGGAATAGTGGCGTACTAAAGTATGCAATGTTTGAACTGTTCAAGGATTCCCTAGTCCCTGATAGTTTCAGTACAAAGTCTTCATTGATAAAAGCAGACTCGGTTTGTCTCCAAGTCGGCTGATGAACAAATATCATAACTGTTGTGCAAATCATGTGGGATCGGTTTATATACCCTGCCCATATTCACCTCAATCCCCTCATACAAACTCCACAAATTCCTGCACATCCTGTTTCCCCTATTTTTGGAAGGTACAAGCCCTTCCCACTCTATGCTCATTTGAGTTACGTGCCTCCTGTTTCCATCTCCTCGCCCTGGACACCATGATTCGATTGGCCCTCAACATCAATACCTACCGCTCTGTAATCAATAATTGGTTGTGAACATCCCCACATTCCCTCTAGCCAGATTACCTCAGTATCCCTCTCGACTCCATCATTTGTTTCAACTCCAGCTGCATAGCTTACATCTTTTTGTCCCGTTGGCATCATCAAACTGAAGTTTTTTTTATGAAAGCCGTTATCAACTACTCGTGTCTCACCATATCAACTTTCTGGTCTTTCTTAATATTTTTCAGAGGAGATACCTTCATCTGATCTCCATACTGACGTTCACCTTCAAATGGCAGCTCTTCCACAAACTGGCATTGAACATTTATGTGTCCCAGCCTACCACACACATAACAAAAATTTAGAATGCACTCATGTTTCGCCTAGATCCATCTAAGCTTATTGTCATCATCACGTAATGTAACTCCGCATATTAGTGGTTTATGATTCCGAACCTCCACTGTGACACGAAGGAGATTGCTCCAAACCGCACACCTCTCTCTATCAACCTCCAAAACTCGCCCCTCTCTCTCACGTAACATATTAGCGGTATCATTGTTCATCCTTTGAAATGGTACGTTATAAAAACGAACCCACATCTCCGTACTATCAAACACAATATCATTAGGATGGGCGTTCTTCGGCAATTGCTTAAGCACCAAAAGGTGATTATCGAAATTCCATGGTGCCTCATTCAGGGATAATTTGCAAAAAGGTGTAAAAAAAAAAAAAAATTAAAGAATTGTAATGGTTCTCAAAATAATTATCAAATAAAGGTAATTGAAAAAATATTTTGCATTTAAAGGTGACCAAATAGTATGCTCGTGAGTTAAAACTGACTAACGTCCAAATAAAATAAATGTATAACGCTGTGAATTGCACAAATAATCATGCATGCATGCAAAATATTGATTTTATTTTTTTATTTTAATAATTAAGAAAATAATTTTAAATCATATTAAAATTATTTAAAATTATAATAAATTGAATTTCTATTTTAGACAATTAAAAATTTAAAACTTAATATTATTATTATATTTTTATATTATTATATTTAACATAATCTAATTATTATTATTTTAATAATATTTATTTAATTTAAAATTATATTCTATCTATTAAAATGATGATAATTAGATTTTATTCTTGTACTATCTCTTTTTGTAATTTTGTGGTTTTGACAACCTTTACCTTGAAATTGTGGAGGAAGCCTTCTCTCACGGTATAACAAATTCATAGCTATTGTCTTTCTCTTTTGAGAATTTAATATTTTATTAGATTAGACATTTGAACATTACTAAAAACTAATATTAAGTCAAATATTACTAAAAACTAATATTTAGTAAAGCTACATATAATTTTTTTGGTCAAATATTAGTTTAGCTTATTTTAACATTAAAACTTAATTTGAATCTAATTGAAACTATAGTCAATCCAAAATAATTTGAACTTGATTCGATATGCAAGTCAATCTATTTATTATGATTTAAATTATTAAAAATATTTATAATTTTTAAAAAATGAAAATATTATTTTCTTAATTTTAAAAAACAAAATTATGAGGTATACAATTTGACTCAAAATTTGAAAAATAATTTAAGTTTCTTTTGGCATATTGAAGGAAGATGTGATTCAAAATTAATCCAATTGAATCATTGATCCAATTCATTTGCCATTTCTAATTAAATATCTTAAATTAAATATGAACATAACAACTATTATACTATTATGTAGAATAAATAATATTGATTTATATATAAATTCATGATTAATTTAATTGATTATATCATTTAATTTATTACACATGACATAAATATGTAAAGTATGTCATGAATTATTCATATTTTGGTTTAAAGAAAATCAAGGGAATAGTTAGTCTCAATATGGTAATTAAAAAATTAGCCATTTTAAATAATAGATAATTATATTATTTAAATCATTAAAATATTTAATGTGGAGTGTAATTAGCAAAAAGTAAAGTGTAAATAGCTTCATCCAATTAATAATATTAATCTTAACGTTTGATAGAAAGTATTAATTGCATTTATAGTTGTCTTAAATAATGATACTAACCTTATTTAATTTTGATATTATATTGTACTTCTAAGTTTGAAATTTAATCATGTTATTTATGTGAAAATTGTGCAAAGATAATAATAATGATAATTATTATTATAAATATTTTAAAGTGAGTTTCAATATTAAATTATGCATGATTTAGTTATAGTGCGATTTTATTTAAGCAGAGTTAGTAAAATAATAAAATATTTTAAGTTGAAACTCAAATATTAAAAATAGTGTTTATGAAGAAAATTATTTTAGCTTATGTATAAATATAGTTGAATTATTTTTTAGAATTTTAATTTTGTGTGTGGTAATATATATATATATATATATAAAGAAATTTTGGTGGTTATGATTGGTCCACATGGGACTAATCACACATTTTTCATAAGCCAAGTGTTGGACTACGTTGGTCAAATCTAAGTCATAAAACTCTTTTGATCTTAACAATAGAGATCGATTAATTCTAATGTTTTGTTAAGTGTTGTTTTGCAGTATATAAGTTATTTTCTTATTGAAAGTGGAATGGAAGTCAAAATCTTCATCTTTAAGAAGAATATCCAAATTAGCAATTAATATCCCTTAAATCGCGACCGCAACCTTCTAATAAGGATGGATGAAACTAGGCTAGAAGAATTTGCAGACGAATTCGCAGTCGTGACTTAGCCGAAGGGAGTTGCTCGATTTAGAGAGGATTTTGCAGTAACATTTGTGTCTTATGTCGCGACTGCAAATTTCAAAGTAACAAATAAAGTAACCAAGTCTGCACCACAACACTCCAAGTGTCCAAGACAATTGTTGGAATATCAAAACTTGCAAAGGCAAAGCATTTATCGCGATCGGGACCCAATAAAGTGTTGTCTCCTCACAAAATAAAAGAATTCATGGTTTCAGTTGTGCCCAAGAGGAAGTTCAGTTGCAACCACGACTTTTGAATGGTTGGTTAAGCACAACCGATATATTTCTTGGACAACCAATGGGTAAAGGACATGTGGACTAGCCATTAGACATAAATAAAGGGATTCTCTACTGTAATTTTCAACTCCTTAGTGTAAATTGAAAAATCGAGACTGCAAAATGCCAGTAGCGACTGTGAATTTCGCCTGACAAGCATTTAATGCAAAATCTATCTAACACAACTTAGAGATTTTGGGATAGTTTTTGAGTGACGTCTCTTTGGTGGATGTTGGCTATAAATACTCCTCCAAACTGATGTAAATGCAAGAGAATTCCTTTAATTGTAACCAAACTATTGCTAATTTGCTACTTATTCTTCTTATTTTTCTTTATGTGCTATTAATTGTTTAGTGTTAGCAATAAACACCTTTGTAAGAGGTTAAAGTGTGAGTCTATCCAAAACACTTGTAAGTTGTTGTGTGTGAGCCTAAAAACACTAATTGTAGGGGTTATGTGTGAGCTATAAAACACAAATTGTATAAGTTAGGTGTGACTTGAAAACACCAATTTAGTTGAGTGATTTACCTAATTGTGAAGAATTGAGGAGTGGACGTAGGGTTTATTAACACCCAAACCACTATAAACATCTTGTGTTTATTTTCTCTTCCCCATCTTAACTCTCTAAACACCTTAACCTTCTCTTAAATTTTTAATCTCTTACCAATTCAACCCCTCCTTCTTGGTGCACTAGGCCAACAAGTGGTATCAGAGCCAAGTCTCACTTCAAAGTTTAATTACGTGAGAAAAGATTATGACACAAAAAGGAATCCATACTCACCTTAAGCCATATTTTGATGGAGCAAACTATACTCATTAGAAGTATAGGATGTAAATCTACTTGAATAATGATATGGTAGACATCTGGGACATTGTTGCAAAGGAGTGGAAACCACCTACTAAGAGGGGTGGATGGAAGTGAGGAATTGATCCCTAGAGAAGAGTGGGTTGAAGCTCATAGGAGATCCAATGGCAGAAACAAAGGGCTATGACAATCCTTTTAAGTTCACTTTTAAGAGAAGAAATTGGAAGTCTCGAATATTGTCTTGCTACTCATAGGATTTGGAAGGCCTTGGAGAACTACCATAAGGGCATTACTTGGTGAAATCTAATCGGGTTGAGATGTATGTGAAAGAATATGAGCTATTTATGATGAAAGAGGAAGAAGACATCACAGATATGACAAATAGGCTCCCTACAATCGTCATAAACATGAAGAAGTTTGAGAGAGTTGTCACCAATCATGAGGTAAATTCTAAAATCTTTACCTCTTGAAAAGTTTGGTGAAAGGGTGTGTAGTATCCAAAAGTCCAATCCAAAATAAGGAAGGTGCAAACTGATCTACTAATAGGCAAGCTTTTAACTCATGAGTTAGCCTTGAAGAAGGATGAAGAAATAAAGAAAACGAGAGGTTAAGGAGATAAATCAAAGAAACTAGAAAGAAGGACCTTGGCTCTCAAATCTTCATCAAAGGAGAAGGAGGTTGAAGTGCCCTTAAGTGAAGAGGACAGTGACAAAGAGGAAGAGGAGCTGGTAATGCTTTCAAGAAGAAGTAAGGAGATGATTAGAAGAAGAAAGGAAAGGAGAAGCTTTAAGAAAGCAACTCCAGCACTCAAAGAAAGATTGAGTGATGTCACTAGCTATGAATATGGCAAGCAATGCCACATCAAATATGACCGTCCCAAATTGAAGAAGAAGAAGAAGAAAGAGGACAAAGAGAAAAGGAAAAGCTTCAAAGCCACTTAGGATGATAGCTCAAGTGAAGAAAATGAAGAGAAAGAGGTTGCAAACCTATGTTTCATGGCTCAAAAGGATTCATCAAATGAGGTAAGCTTTTTACTTCACTCTTGTTCTGAATTTGATGAGTTAGATGGTGTAGATGATGAGCTTTTATAAGCTCTCACTATGAAATATGACAAATATAAGTCACAAATGAAAACTTACAAGAAGAAGTGTACTAAATTAAAGGATGAGTTTAAATCCTTAAAGAGTCTTGTAGGTGAATTGAGGGCTTCAAATGAAGAACTCTAGAAGCCTATAGATAGTCTATCCAAGTCATCTTCATCCCTAACCTCATTAAGAAAAGAGAATGACTCCCTGAAGGGTGAAGCCATTGAGCTTAGGAACTCTATTTCTAAGTTCTATAAGGGTAAGGAAGCTTTGGATACACTTATTGTATCACAAAAATCTCCCTTAGTTTGCCATGGTCTAGGCTTTTATGGAGCCTTTTCTTTTATGTCTTCACTTACAATATTTATTAGAGCCTCAACACATCAAACATTAAGTATAGAGGTTGTTGGAAAGAAAAGTGCTCAAAGCACTAAACCGCCATTGTCTAAGGGCAAAGGAAAGGTGCAACAAGGCTTAAGGCATATTTTTAAGAAGGCCAATCATGCATACATTTACAATAAAAAGCATACTCATTCAAATGCACATACAAAATTTACTTTTACACTCATTCATATATGTTCATGTTCATACTCACATCATATTGGTATGAGAAAACTCCCTACTCATATCAAGGCAATGCATAGGAGAAAGACACATAAGTCTAAACTCAATGCCACCATTGCATGAAGTATGGACACATAAACATTTATTGCTATATTAGGAAGGCACACTTCAAAACCTAACCCCCTAGGACCCAAGTATACTTGGGTGCCAAAGCAAAAATGATTTACTTGTGTTGTGTAGGATTGTTTGGCAGTCACCAATGAAGCAAATGATTGACATGTGGATAGTGGATGCTCAAAGTACATGATGGACAACCAAAGACTATTCATGGCCTTAAAAGAAAAGGAGGGTAGCAATATCAAATTTGAAAATAATGCCAAAGGTAAGGTAATTGGCATTAGGACTATTAGTAAGTATGGTTATTCTCTTATTAATGATGTTTTACTTGTGGATGACTTACAACATAATTTGCTTAGTGTAAGTCAATTATATGATAAGGGTAATAAAGTTACCTTTAACTCTAGAAAATGTCGAGTTACTATCTTAGTGGATAAAAAGGTGATCTTCGAGGATGAAAGGAAGGGTAATACCTACCTAATTGACTTAGACAATTTAGCTAACAAATCCTTTAAGTGTTTTGTGTCTGTTAGCAATGAAACTTAGTTATGGCATAGAAGACTTAGACATGCTAACATGGAGCTCTTACAAAGCTTATAAAAAACAAAGCTAATGAAAGGTCTTCCTAAGATAAAGTTCTCTAAAGACAAGACTTGTGGTCCTTGCTAAATGGGAAAGCAACATCAATCTTCCTTCAAAGCAAAAAATATTGTAAGTATATCTAGACCTCTTTAATTAATTCATATGGACTTGATAGGACCTACTAGGAGTGCTAGTTTAGGTGAAAAACATTATGCACTTGTCCTAGTTTATGATTATTCTAGGTTTACTCGAATATCGTTTCTAGCTTATAAGCATGATACTTTTGATGCTTTTCAAAGTTTTGCAAAAAGAATTCAAAATAAAAAGGGTACTTCATTTCTTTTATAAGAAGGGACCATGGAAAAGAATTTCAAAATGAATCTTTGAAATCTTATTTCATAGAAATGAGATTTTTCATAACTTCTCAACTCGTAGAACATCACAACAAAATGGTGTTATAAAGAGCAAAAATAGGACACTAGTAGAGATGGCTAGAAATATGGTCAATGAGTTTTCATTGCCAAATTACTTTTGGGCAAAATCTATCAATACTTCATGTTATATTGCAAATCAAGTTTTCAAAAGACCCATTCTTAATAAAACTTCTTATGAGCTTTAGAATGGTAGAAAACCTAAGTTGTCATACCTAAAAGTATTTGGATATAAGTGCTATATCTTGAATACCAAGGATAATCTTGGGAAATTTGATTCAAAAACCAAAAAAGGCATTTTCCTAGGTTATTCCACCACTAGCAAAACCTATAGGGTTTTTAATAAGAGTTCAGGATTGTTGAAGAGTCCATGAATACTGTGTTTGATGAATCTAGTAAGCTTGATCTTGGGAAAGGTTCTTTTATTGATGATCTTATAGGTGATTTTGAGAATTTGGATTTAGAACATACTACAAGAGAGCTGGATAAGGATCATGATGAGAGCAAATCATCAAGAGAAGATAAGAAACCTCAACATCAACAAGTGGAATCACCAAACCAAGATCTTCCCAAGGATTAGAAATTTTTCAAGCATCGCCCCAAAGACCTAATCATTGGTGATAATTCTAAGGGTGTAAGTACTAAATCATAACTCAATACTTTAGATAATAATCTTGCTTTTTTTTTTCCTCAATTTGAGCTAAAATCTATTAATGGGGCTCTTAATAATAAGTGTTGGGTGATTGTTATGCAAGAGGAACTCAACTGATTTAAGAGAAATAATGTATGAGAACTTGCTCCTAGGCCTAAGGAACACCCTATTGTAGGCTACAAATGGGTGTTTAGGAACAAGTTAGATGACCAAGGATTCATCACTAGAAATAAGGCTAGATTAGTTGTTAAGGGTTACAACAAAGAGGAAAGAATTGACTATGATGAAACCTATGCCCCCGTAGCAAGATTAGAGGCCATTACGATTCTTTTGGCATATGCATGTCACATGAATTTCAAACTATTTTAAATGGTTGTCAAAAGTGCTTTCTTAAATGGTGTCATTGAGGAAGAAGTTTATGTTGAACAACCTTTTGGTTTTCAATCACATATTTTTCCAAACTATGTTTTGAAATTGAATAGAGCCTTGTATGGTTTGAAACAAACACTAAGAGCTTGGTACGGAAGGTTTAATTCTTTCTTTTTACAAAATAATTTTAAAAAGGGAAGATTGACATAAATTTTTTTGTTAAAAGGCATAATCATGATACACTAATAGTGCAAATATATGTTGATAATATCATTTTTTATGCTACTAATGAATCTATTTGTAAGGATTTTGCTAAGTGTATGACTAGGGAATTTGAGATAAGTATGATAGGAGAGCTCAAGTTTTTCCTTAGTCTACAAATAAAGCAAACCAAAAAAGGGATCTTCATCAGTCAAGCTAAATACATAAAGGACATTCGTAAGAAATTTGGCATGGAAAGATGTAAAGTAGCAAAAATACTAATGAGTGCTACCATCAAGTTAGACAAGGACGAATCAGGTAAGTCAATTGATGAGAAGAGATATTGAGGTATGATTGGTTCTTTACTCTATCTTACCGCATCTAGACATGGTATAATGTTTAATGTATGCATGTGTGTTATGTTTCAATCTTGTCCTAAAGAATCTCATTTAAATGTTGTTAAAACGATTTTCAAATATTTACATAGGACATTGCATCTAGGCTTATGGTATCCTAGAGATTCCTTATTTACCCTCATAGGTTATTCAAATGTGGATTATGCAGGTAGTCTTCTAGATAGAAAGAGCACTTCTGGAACTTGCCAATTCATAGGAGAGTGTTTAGTGTCTTAGTTTAGTAAGAAGCAAGTTTCGATTGTCTTATCCATCGCCGAAGTAGAATATGTAGCTGCAAATTGTTATTGCACAAAGTCCTTTGGATGAAACAACAATTGAAGGATTATGGCAAAGTTATTGATCACATTCCTATTAAATGTGACAACACTAGTGCAATAAATCTTTCAAAGAATCCCATCCAACACTCTAAGGGCAAACATATAGACATTAGGCATTATTTTCTTAGAAATCATGTC
>CATIWR010264385.1:0-29094 GCA_949677035.1 Omphalea diandra | reverse complement strand
AAAGAGGTTGGGCCAGTATGCAGTCTATTAGTATTTCAGCTGGTTTAGTCATGTATACTTTATTGTAAATAGTGACTATGTTGTGATCAAGAGACATTGTGTGAAAAATAAATATGATAAATAAATGATAATTGAATAAAGTTTTTTTAACAATAAGGGATAGACTTAGAGTAGTTAATGACGATTTAATGGGGTGTGACAAAAATCATCCCCACACCTACTCTTTTCTTGTTCATCACCCCATTAAAGTACATCCTGCAACCCTGAGGTAAGGTTGCTCTTAACCCTTCATCTGGGAATTGAGGAGGTTCGAATTCTCCTTCTTCAAGAGGTTATTGCACCATATATTCTGCAACTGCTCGACCCTTAATCACCTTCTTACTCACATATTTAATGTCAAATTCCATCAATAATTTTAACCTTTTTGCCAACTTTCCAGCTAAGAAATGCACCTCATGTAAGTACTTGATTATATCGAGTTTCAAAACAACCTTGATTGAATATGACTAAAAGTAATGCCTTAACTTTTTTTATAGCCAACACTAATGGCAAACAAGTTTTTTTCACCTGGTTATACCTTTCCTAGTATGGGAGTAGTTTTTTGTTGAGATAATACACGGTGTGTTGGTTTCCCATCTCATCCTCCTAGACCAACATCACCCTTACAAAGCTTTCTTTTACAATTAGATATAAAATTAACAACTTTTCCAGTTTTGGAGATTTTAGTACTAGTGGGTTGGTCAGGTACTCCTTTATCCTTTTGAAGGCTCACTAGCATTGCTCATTCCACTTTACTAAATGATCATTCCTCAACAACTTTAATATTGACTCATAAATAGGAATGAGTCATGTTATGAATTTGTTAATATATTGTAGAGGGCCTAAAAAGCCCCAGACCTCCTTCTTTGTCCTTAGTGTGGGCATGTTTTAAATAGCCTTTACCTTGTCTAGATCCAATTCAATGCCTTTCTCACTCACCATGTGCCCTAGTAATTTACCAAATGTAACCCCAAACACACACTTTTTAGGATTCAATCTTTGATTATACTCATCAACTCTCTTCAAAAACTTCTTCAAGGGTTTAAAATGCCTTTCCTTTATCTCAAATTTTATCATCATGTCATCTGCACACACTTCCACTTCTTTATGGATTAATTCATGGAATAAAATATTTACCATTCTTTTATGTGTTGTTCTCACATTCTTCAACATAAATGACATCACTTTGTAGCTATATGTTCCCCATTATGTGATAAAAAAAACTATCTTCACCTTATCAATGATAGTCATAAGGATCTGATTGTAGCTTGAGAACCAATCTGTAGAGGAGTACATAATGCATATAGTCATGTTATCAACTAACAAATCGATATAAGCTAGGGTGAAATCATCCTTCGGGCAAACCATATTCAGATCCCTGTAGTCCACACATATCTTTACTTTCTCATCCTTTTTTGGTATCGAGACTATGTTAGCTAGTCGTTTAGGATAATCCACTATCTTAAGGAATTTGGCATTTAACTACTTTGCCACTTCTTTTTTAGCCAACTGAGCTTACTTGAGTCTCATCCTCCAAAACTTCTACTTTACTGGTCTTATATGCAGATTAGTAGGAATTCTGTGCTTAGAAATTTACCTATCGAGCCCCGGTATATCCTCATACATCTAAGTCAAGACACTTTAGTATTTTTTGAGTAAATGTTCAAATTTCCTTTGCTCCTCTAGTGTGACATCACTAGCAATGAGCAAGATTTTTAGATTTTCTTGTGTGCCAAGATTAGATGTAGTGGTATGCATATAATTAATATTAAATATGCTCATGAAATGATGCATGTTATGCACACTAGAATCAGGGAACACATCACACGAGTAAGCAAATTCATCATTCATTGCCTTAAACTTAGAAAAAAATACATTGTCATCCTCAAAGGGACTAGAAACAAGAACATCAATAATATCAAGAAAAATGACTTCCTCTGGTTAATTGGTAGGGGTCTCTTATACTGGAGCCTTTTCCTCTTTGGCCTTCCTTTTTCATCAGTTACAGCATTAAGATCACTACCCTGTTTAGAACCCATCTCTTTTTTAACTTCGATGCAATCACAGCCTTTACCACCTCTGTGAAATCCTATTCCATTTTATTATCCTTCAGTTCAATCTTCATAAAACTCTCTCAGAGAGCTATCTTTTTAACTTTGTTTGCTCAATGCCTGAAACTTGACCCTGAACTTTCTTTTCATCCCTCATGTCTTCAATGGAATTCACAACCATGCTTTCAACATCTGCCAAACTTATCCTATTATATGTGCCTTTAGTGAACTTGCACATTCTAGTATATCCCCATTTTGGGTCCATAAGAAGAGCATCTTAATTTATAATCTTACCCTTTTTTTTTTTTTTTTTGTAGAATCCACATCTGTAGCCCATAAATGTTGTTCTAACCTATACCACTTTTGTTCTTCCTTAGTGAGCCTCTTCCTGTCATTCCATGGCCATGTGGTCTGAGAACTATATAGAATTATAGATTAAATTGATTCTTATTTATTTTCTACCTTTACTACTTGCTTGCCTTTCTTTTTCTTATTTTCCTCTTTTGATGAATCTCGATAATTTTGATAGCCCATTTCTCCAACTCTCATATAAAAGAAAGCCCTCTTAAGTTCATCAATAATATCATCATTTGTCAATTGCCCATCATATTCAATGGTTTATTCTTTAACTTCCATAACTACTACACCTTCCTTCATGAAAAATCAAATAATGGCCCATATATAAGTCCCTTACTTCTAGTTTCGAGCCTTTACCATAGTACCTAAGCCCATTTTGAATAATCTGAGTAAGAATTTCTAGAAATTCCAACACATCAATAGAATTCTTCCCTAACCCTAGCTTGGTAGGAAGTTCATATTCTTTATAATCCTCATCACCTTTGGATCACCCCATTTATCCATGACACCAGTAACATGAAAACCTCTAAAATGTGGAACATTCATGCTTAATGCTGGCACAATTTCCCTAATTGTACACAATTATCACTATCTCGCCTTTATAAGGAATCTTGACCTTCTAATGTATAGTGTGGATGGCACTCCCCCCAATGGATGATACCATGGTCTTCCCAATAATAGTGAAAAAGTACTAGAGATATCTAAGACAATAAATTATACCATCATCCGTAGAATCCTAATCTTCACCATGGTCTTAAATACACCTAAGGTTGGTCTTCTATTATCATCATATGCTAGAATGATGTTATCTGACACCTCCAAATCTTTCTCTGACAATTCAAACTTGTTTAGTAACTTTAAGGGTAAATGTTAATCTCTGATCCATCATCAACCATCACACATGGAGTGTGCTTCCTTTTTACCTCGACCCTTATGAATAAAGCTAGATTGTGATCCTTTCCTTCTGGTGGCAAGTCTTCGTATGAAAAGGTGACCTTTCCCTTATGGGTGACTAAAGCAACGTCTTTTAGAATGGCTTCCTTAGAAATGATCAAGCTTTATAAAGCTTTTACCATAGCCTTATGCTCTTGAGAGGTAATAAGCAACTCTCATATGCTAATTTGAGATGGAATCTTCTTCAACTACTTTATAATAGTGTTATCATCCTCATTTTCTTTCATAGTAAGCTCATCTACCTTTTTTTCGACCTTTAGTTCCTTACAGGCCTCTTTATCAAGGTAGTATTTCCTACTTTAAGTTACATGATTCATGTGTTCCTCCTCCTTTTCTTCATTGCTTTCCTCATACAACTTGATCATCCTCTTCCTTTTATCGACTCTGTTTCATCATTCGAGCTCTCCCATAAGTTTATGGTCAAACCATAATGGCAATATCCCTCGATGGTTCCTTAAATGTGGCCATAACAACCTCTTTAAGCATCCTAGAATCTATCATGAATGCCTTTTGATTAGGAGGTAAGACATTATGATAGTTTGGGAAAGGGTTTCCTCTTATGCTTAGTCTCCTTTGATTTGGAAAAATAATGGTCTTATTATTAACGAGGTCTTGAATCTCATGCCTCAATCCGTAGCAATTATCATTATTATATTTGACTCCTTAATGGAAAGCACAATAAGCATTGAAAGCATATACCCTAGCTAGTGGATTAGGAGGTGGTCTCGATGTTAAAGGCTTTAATACCCCCTTTTTATGTAGTCTTTCAAATTCCTTAGACAAAGGCATCCCCAAGTCTGTGAATTGCTTTGGAACCCTTACTACATTCACATCGATAGTCTTGTTCCTTTCTCCTTATGGTGGGAGGGGCCACCTCTTTTTCTCCCATATTACCTCTTTGACTCAGATTTCAACTCCTCAGTGGATTAGGAGATGGTTTTGGTGCTAAAAGCTTTAATACCACTCCTTCCATAGTCTTTAAAATGCCTTAGACAGAGGCATCCTCAATTCTGTGAGCTACCTTAGAGCCCTTATTGCATTCACGCAAGCCATCTTATTCCCTTCTCCTTGTGGCTAAGATGAGGCACCTCTTCTTCCCCTATATTACCTCTTCGACTCGAATTCTAACTCCTTAGCTTGCAGACCAGCCTCTCTAAGTTCCTCAAAATTCCTCACCAATATACCCTTGATCTTGGTTTCTATATTTTGTCATGCCTTTTTAATTATCATCCTCACCTATTCCTTTTTCATGGGCCTAGTAGTTGCTTTAAAAGCTAACTTTTTCCACCTCCTTATATAATCGTTAAAACTTTCACCAGTGTTTTGCTTCAATAACTTTAAATCTTAAGTAACTTTTAGGGTTGAGTTGCATCTGTAATGTCTTTTAAAAGCCATAGTCAACTCTCCAGCTTCCTCTAATTGTCTTAAGCAGGTTGTAATACCATGTCTTTGCAGACCCTTCTAATGATAACTTAATCAACTCAAAGATAGTATCGATAAGGACCTTTGACGTCTTCATTATCAACACATATGAATGAATGTGATTGGTAGCATCCTAAGTTCTAGTAAACTTGGAAGTTTGGGCATTTGAAAGTTTACAAACAACTTTTCAAGTTTACGAGCAAACAACTCTTCGATGTCTATTTTTCTTTCCAAACCTTTAGCACCTAAAGTCTTTTGTATTTTCTCTAATTGTCTCACAAAATCATTAAATTGAGTACTCTCCTTTTCACTTTCCATTACCTTATTGAGAATAATGATGGTGTTTTCCACCTCATTAACATGCTTAGTCTCATGTTACTCTTTCATCCCAAATAGGTCATCATCAATTAGCATGGATTGGGGTGCCTCCATCAGTGTTTTCCCCTTATCTGTTCTATTGGAAAAAGTTTCTCCCTTCTTTAGAATTTCATTAACACACATATTCACCTCTTGAGTAATCCTCTCCTCTATCTTACGATTAAAGTCAACCATCATCTTGTCTAGAATTTTAAGCGATATGATAGGTTTCATGATCTGTTCAACCCTTTGGATCGAGCTTGACATTTTACATTTCCTAACGAATTGGTTGTCCCTTCTCTACCACAAGGGTTTGGATGGAGCCATGATGGCTATAAGACAATGGTTATTAGTATGATGCATGTACAAGTAACAAATGCATGCATGCATGGTATTCACACATTATTTGCAAAAGATCCTTCTAATCATATTTCTCCCACACATGAGGTCTAAAGGCTTTTTTCCTAAGAGTAGTCTAATTCTTCTACCAATAAGGGGTAGAGAATGTGCACGGTCACCTCGAACCAAAGAAGCGTCAAAATGCCTAAGTGAACATATATAAATAAGAATACAATAGTACCCAAAAAAAACTCTTTACATTACTTAAAGAATCAATATGTACAAAGAAATAAAGAACCCCTTTTACAAGGAGAAAGGGATGTATATGGAAATTCTTTACATAGCGGGGTAATACATGAATGAATAATTACATAAAGGGAAAGGGGTAACATTGCATTTACATTATGAGTGAGGAATACACAAATATTTACATGAATGAACATAAGAGGAAAAGGGTAACATTGCATTTACATTATGAGAATACCTAGTCACATTCCTTAAGAGTCCTCAACCCTTTATTTAGAGAATAAATGCAATCAAAAGGGATATCTTCTTCCAAGGTGTTATTAGCTCCTACATACTCCTAGTAGTTGAAATGGTTATTATAGTTGATAGCTCCCGTAAGCTTAGGGACATGTCATAACCCCCATTTGATATACTCGAAGGTAGTTGGCTTGTGAATGATGAATTCTCCTTACCATCTCTTAAAGCCTAAATGGAGCTTAAGTCTCAAATTTTGAGAACCCATCAATTTCACTAAGGGCAAACTTAGTGCATGTTGTGAAGTGTGAAGGCTAGGTTAATGCAATTTGGACTAATTAACTACAAAGTTAATATAGTAAAAAGTGAACTAGAGATTACTGTGAGCACCTTAAGGGTTTTCACAATTGCACTCAAACAAGTACGATCTTGCTTACGACTCTATTATTTTATCGATCAATGGGGGATCGAGAGGACAAAGATTTTACATTAGTAGGAACACTAAAAAAATGGCAAGTGATTGGATTATTGTAGGATCCTTTAGGCCTCACACGAGTTCAAAGCCTTTTTTATCGAGATGATGATCAATGAGGTACCAAGGTGAGACATTACATTGTTATTATACCTAGAAGGTATAGAACAACAACCCTACTTTAGTCAAAACAACAATCTGGGCAAGGTGAAATTTGAACCTAATTACGTCATTTAGAAGGCCCAATTTGTCTTCACCCATCAGTGATTGAGTTTGAAATTTTGTGTGACTTAGGGACGATGTTAGACACCCCCAAACCACCCAAATATTGAGATTTGGCCTTAGAACATCTTTGTTTCACTTTTACCATTTTTAACCAAGTTGTTAATTAGTCCGGTTAACACCCCTAAGCATGCTCTTAGTGTGATCTAATCAATCATATTGAGTCATCCACAATCTCAATGGGAAGGGGATCATGCGTAATAGCATAGAGAGGAACATGCATATCATCATTCATCATCATACATAATCATTTTAAAAGGAAGGGGTTCATGTGACATGACATAAGGTAGAGCATGCATATCCAACAATTCACACATCATACACAGTCATCACAAGGTAGTCATCAAGACCATCATTCATGGTCTCAACTCAAATATGCCCTTACACTTAAGAAAACACACAAGTTAGTAACTAATCATGAAAGCAAATATAAGGAAACAAAACAAATAAGCAAAGTTCATATGTAATACCTTACCACATCTCTAAGCTAAGGTACCTAAGTATATTTCTAAATCCATAACAAGAACACCCCAACATCACACGAATTAAATAATAATGTTAGAAAACAAACTAAGTAAACACAAGCATGAATCATGTGACATAAAGGAATCATAAACCAGAAGTGCAATTGACATCTTAGAGGATCTTAGTGGCCTAAGACAAGGTCAACATAAAAAGAATCCTAGGGTTGTTGAACCCTTCTTATTGCTCATAAGAAGCCCAGCCTTCACAAGCATCACTAACCACTAAGAAGGCTATGATACTAATCAATACATAGTGAGTCACAAGGCTAAAACACATTATAATGACAAACTTGAAGATGAAACTAAAATAAACAAAATAATAAGGCTCTCAAGATCTTAGGAATCATAGATTCTTCACTTGATCATGGCTAAAATGTGACCAAACAAAAATTTAAATATCATATTTGGCACCAAATGAATAAACATAAAGCATTAAAACTTTTAAAACCCATAAGAAAGAACTTTAAACTTTAATAATATTTCATTATTTAAGTAAATAAGAGTGCCTAGTTATGAAACCTCTCCCCATTCTACCAATGAAACAGTCAAACATCATAAAATAATGATTTGTAAATGAAGAAACCCGGATGAGAAAGAGGCAAATTTTCATTTTGTTCTCAGTCAATAGTGGGTTGTACAGACCACTATGAGGTCTGTATAGCCCTTACTGTAGGTTGTACAGACTACACCAAGTTTGTATAACCTTATTAGACTGGGTTTTCAAAAGAAAAGAAAAAGAAAAGAAGGGAAAGAAGAAGAAGGGAAAAAGGGATCGTCTAGAAGCCTTGATGTAAAATGAAGTCTTAAATCCTTAGGAATTACTTTGGTTCTTAGGTCTGAGGGGTTAGGCGTTTGATTCTATGTATTTAGGATTTGTGAGACATAATTTTAATAGAGTAACACTAGAATTGTCCAAGCCTCTATTCCTTTTTCAAATCGTGGGACATTTATAGAGGAAGAAGGGTGTATTAGAGCCTCAAATAACTCTGGTTATGTGTTGTTCATATCCAATCACAAAGAAGACCATGAAAGTTCTAAGATTAGGGCTCGTAAGAAGGCTGTAAAGCTAAAAGAAAGGAAAGGTTGTATAGTCTTCATACTTGCCTATACAACCCTAGGGGTTAAAAAGGAAGGGAGGGGGGAAGGGACCACTTCCATAACCTTCTTATGGTTAGAGTTTTAGTCATGACTGTACAACCATGAAGTTGGCTATATAACCATGATTAGTGGGTTGTACAACGCTTTGAATGAAGCTAACAACTTTTAGACTTATGGTCTTATGGGCTTGGGCTTAATCTTTGAGGTTTGTTCCGAGATTTACTAAGGCCTTGCTCTTATTTCATTTGCAATTCTTCTTGTATTCTGCAGAATAATTCTAGTGATTTTCATCAATGAACTTGCATCCTAAAGTCCAAAATCCAATACTCACAAAAGCAATATTTGGAAAAGAAAAAAAGAAGAAAAAGAAGACAAAACCAAGTAAAAAGAAAAAGAAACAAGTACATTTGGCTTGATGTTCTTCTGGCTGGTGAAAATAATGTCACAAACAAAGATATCAGACATGTCAAATATTTAAATAGTTCCAAGTTGCACTAATGAAGAATGGTATGGACCTCATTTGGCTTAAGAAATACCTAATGTCATCCACTTTAAATTTAGAATGCATTATTGTCTAATCAAACCAAAATATCATTAAAAAAATCAAGTAGAGAACTTCCAAAAAACAAACTTACTTATGAATAATTGCAACAAACAAACAAATATTAGGCAGATTATACCTTGGGATTGATGTAAGGACAATACTTTTTATCATGCAATCTAATCAAATGCCTAAAAATCTCTCATGGGTTGTTTTATATGGTGGTGGAACCTTCTCTAATTGAACCTTAAACATTTTACCATTATCCATAACATATTCACTCTCTAGATACTGGTTCAACAACATCTGGTCATCCACATACTGCTTCAACTCCGTTGACATTCTAAGTACCCTTATCGGATCAGTCTCACGTGCAATCCAAGACCTAAGCGCCTCAATTCCATCATCAAATGACTTTATAGTGTTTCCAACTGTAAGCATATCATCAAGATCAAACACTATAGACAAACACCACAAATTGAGCATCCCTAAGCACGAATCATAAAGACCTATAGGAACAATAAAACACCAAAAGCATGGAAACTTCTTTCGCTTACTTGGCACTACCACTAGATGTATCTCTTTATCTCCAATTAACACCACTGTTGTTTGTAATAACAAACGAAATCCAAATAAGACAATTCATTTGATCAATCAAGTAGGGCCATGTTTTGTTTACTCTAGAACTGAAAACTAAAAGCAACACTTGGAATAGCATTTAGTTTTCTTGTTCGGTTCGCAAGGAATTTAAAATTTTTAATGATTTTTACATATTTCAATAACTTCACTTTCATTGAGGTGACATTATTATTTAAATTACAAAATCTATCTAATTATCAGGAAAAAAACTTGGGATGAGATTTTTTAGATATAAACATTCATTCCATTTCCAAGAGCGAACATAACCAAATAAGCACTAACACTATGTTTGGATAAATGATTTGCAATGGATTGAAATGATTATTAATGGAATAAAATGAATTAGTTTGGTTTGAAAAAAAAATATTAAATTATATTTATATTTGAAATGGTAGGAATGAAAATGAATGATTTGAAATTAATTTTATTTATTTGCACTGAAATGAAATAAAAGATTAACGTAAAAATTGAAAAAAAATACTCTTGTATATACAAATATAATTTTTTTTATTTTTTATTTATCAAATATTTAATATTAAAAATTGAAATTTATTTTTATCATTCAAAAATTACATTTTATTTTTATTCAAAAAAATGTGATTAATTAATTTTTTATAATTTTTAATAAAAATTAAATATAAATAATTTGAAAAAGAAACATAAGGTAAATGTGTAATTTCTCTATCTAAAAAAAAAGAACCGGTGCAAACACCCTAATTTAAGGGTTTTGAAAGGTTTGCCAAACCATTTCATTTTATTCTCTCTTATACAAAATCAAATTTTTTTTAAAACCAATCTAACCTATCCCATTTTATTATAAACAACTTATCTAAACAAGGTGTAAATGAACTGAATAAAACCCAAAGTAAGCAATGAAAAACTGCAATTCATACACATTAAACTGAAACTAAACATAAAATCCTCCCCGATCTATGCGTCAGACAGAGAGGAATGGCAAAAGGTGCGGCGGTTGCAGTAGCGAAAGTAACGACGACAACAGCTGTTCTTCCTCCTTGCTGCTATCGTCATGTGTGCAAGGAGAGGAAGGGCAGATCGGCGACGCAAGGCTACTAGCAGGGCGGCTATGGTGTCCGGAGTCCAAAAACGGCACGCGTGCGGTGCTTGGCGACGGCTATGATGTGGTTTTGCGGTGGCAGGCGGTGAGGAAAAAGAAAGAAAAATAAAAAAGAGGAGGATCACGAAGGAGATGGGACACGTATGTGTGATTAGGCATGGGATCAAATTACGATTTAGTCCCTCATTAAAGCACGTTTTTACATCTCTAACCTTTATTATTTAATTATTCAGTATTTAATGATCACTTTGAATTCAATTTAATGTTATTACTCTCCCATTTTATTTATTTATTTATTTATTAGTTCACTAATTTAGAATTATCTTTATATTTATTTATTTGACATTTTATTTACTCCAATTATGAGTAATTAATTTATAATAAAAGGAAATAATTCAAATACTTAAGCTATAAGAATTTCGGTTATCACATTGGTATTATGTATAAAAATATTTTTATAATTTTTAAAAATATTATTTTTATAAAATTATTTTATAATAAAAATTAAATATTATTTTGATAATATTTATAAATACATTCAATTTTTTCATTGTAAATTTACCTACGGATTTGTAGGTAAATTTACCTACACATTGAAATTTGTAGATAATTTAAGTATGGATTCTAATATGAAGGTGAATTTATCTACAGATTGAAATTTGCACTATATTTTTACTATTTTTTTTATCATATATTATACATCTAATTTACTAATATTATGTATAAAAGTATTTTTTTATAATATTTTAAGAATATTATTCATAAAATTATTTTATAATAAAAATCAAATATTATTTTGAATAATATTTATAAATGCATTAATTTTTTTCATGGTAAATTTATCTACGAATCTAGATCCGTAGGTAGGTTTACCTATCCATAGAAATCCATAGATAATTTATGTATAAATCCAAATTCGAAGGTAAGTTTATCTACGGATTCAAAATCCATAAGTAAATTTGCTCTTTTTTTTTTTTTTTTTACTATTTTTATCATATATTATATATATAATTTTTTATATTATGTATAAAAATATTTCTATAATATTTAAAAAATATTATTTATAAAGTTGTTTTATAATAATAATCAAATATTATTTTGAATAATATTTATAAAAGCATTAATTTTTTTTCATGAGATTCATAGGTAAATTTTCGTAGGAAAACGTAGGTAAGTATTTTACAATTTGACACTCTCTTTTATTGTTTAATTTACTGATGAATTTTTTCTGTAAATAATCCATTCGCAATCCATAAAGGATTTCCTATGAAAAATTTTATAAGTATTTTATAAGTAATTACCTATGGATTATATTCCATAGGTATTTTGAAGGTAATTACCTACATAAAAGTTTTTCTATATAAATTTTGTAAATAATTTACTATTTTTTAGTGTAATATATAGAAAATAATATAACCAATTATAATTAGATTTATAATAAATATTATTTTTATTTTTAGTGATATTTTTAAACGTCATAAAAAATATCATAATAAATAAATTTATTATAATATTTATTATAAATATTAGAATAAATATGATTTAATATTAAAAAAATTTATAATAACAAACTTTAGTGTTATTTATTGAACATGTTAGATATTTTTTTAATTAAAAAAAAAGCATTTATTCAAAATGTCATTAAAAAAATGTGACAATAAATCATTTTTCTTAAAACCTTCCTTAGTCCACGGTCGATTTCCTGCTTTACGAAGGTCAATAGATTTTAAGTTAATGAATTTTGATTAAATTCATAGACTCTAGAATCCATCAATCCAAACCAGTCCCAGGAGAAATAACACGCATCGATTGAATTGAGGATTTGATTTCTGTTATGAGCGGAAGAAGATAATCTATCGTTTTGAGTCTACTGCTTCTAATAATCTTTTCTGGAAACAGAAGAATGGTTGACAGAAGTACACGGCGTTTACCTCTATGGATGATTTCTTCTGCAACTGATACCGTCGATAAGAAGCAGAAGAAGACAGAAGAAAACCTAACTTTGCCTCTTACAAACCGTACAACAACCACAACAGTTGGAAAAAAACGAAAATCGAAAAATGCTATCTCTGCCAGTGCTGAGGAGATCTACACCAACAACGACGCCGGCTTAACGGTTGACGATCTGGTTGCAATTGCTCAGGAGGTGATTTTATGTGGCTACTCTTGTTTTTTGTTGTTTTTTTAAACATTTATTTTAATTTTCTTTTATGAAATCTTATTCGAATGTATACATATGCAGTATGTTATGGATTCTGAGCCAAAGCAGCAGTCCTTAAATATATGATGTGAACCGCAAACACTAGCCTCTTGTAGAAATGGTTTGGATGACACCACTGCTTCTTTGGCAAGTGAACAGAGCTTCATTAATGTCAGCAGGGCTGGGGATCCTGCTCAGGACATGCTTCATCTGTTTTTGGGTCCTTTGCTAAAGAAACCAATAGTGGGTGACAAGAGTAGTGAATTTGTTACCAAGGATTTGGACTCGCCCTATGAGTTAAGAATGCAAACTCAGAATGATGTCCTAGAAGACATGGGTCCCCTTGCAAAGAAAAAACAAGAGTTGCCTTGAAGACAAGGTGTCCTTGCGGCTTGACTTGACTGAATAATGCACATCCAAAGAAATGTTTCTTGATCCTCTTCAACATAAATTTCTGTCCACCAAACAAAATTTTGGCACTTCCATCTTATCGTGCTTTCACTACATCCAAAGGTGTGTATTTCTGTTCCATCATCTTGTTTCTCCCACTAATTTCAGGAACATAGTTTAGGGGTTCTGTGAAATGATTTCATAACAAAATATTGAATTCTTGGGCAATAATTTTTGTGAATAAAGCCTTTCACTGTTGCGAGTCTTTTGTAGAGATGGGCTTCCTGTCTTGCCCACTCATTATGAATTTCTATTATGTTTTTCTTCTCCATTTGAACATTTTAACTCGGTTCAAGAATCAAACATTATTTATTAGTTAGTTGCATTTATCCTTGTATATATCATTTAGTAGTTTGAAAAACTCATTTAAAAGGTGAGAAAATTCCATGATTACATATTCATTATTGTGTTGACTGCTGTTAAAAGTTTTGTCCTATTGTCACTGCAAAGGTGCAGATTTAAGTCTTTAGAACAATATATTCATGTAAACATTTTTGTGGTTTAGGTGATGCAAACATCTTTGCATAACTCAAGAATTATGATACGGATTTCATGCAAGGCTTATTTGTTTCTAACCTATTTGCTAGGTTGGAGAGCTTTTGCCGGGTAAGATTTTACATGTCAATGTCAGCAAATTGCTTCTTTGGATTGTTTGTTGCAATTCAACCATGGTATAATGCTTATAGGACCTTAGATGTGATTTTGAAGGTGCTTTTTATGTGAAGTTGTATAATCTTCTTTGATATGGATGGTAAAATGTATCCAGTTTAGATTTGTAATTTCATTATTATCCTAAATCAAGTGGGAGAATAACATTAGTAGTGTGAAAACTTTGATCCATTCACTGTTTGTGTAGTTGAAGATGAACTTTTATTTTTAGAAAAGTGCTTAAATGGATTAACTATATCTAATATTTCTTTGGGAATGTTGATGTGGATGTTATGAGCCTAGGAAGCACCAACACTTTCTTAGGGGTTGACATGCTAGGGACCCCGACGTGCCACAACACGCATGGGACACTTCGGAAAACATGTCCCGTATTTTTTTGTTCTTTCTTTTACGTTGTGGACACTCCAAGGACTGGTTGGGGACACAGGATTCAAGAATTTTTAAAAATTGGGATTGAATTTGAAAAAAGTCTTTTTAAAAATAATTCTAAAAATATTGGGTGAAAAAAATAAAAATTGAGACTGTTAACATTGTGAAAACCCTAGCCATTTGAAGGCTTTGTTTCTTTCTCTCCCCATTTAATTCTTTTTCCTCTTTGTTTTTTCTCTCTGCGGCGGAACCCTAGCCACTCTATCCCTATTGTGTGTGTGTATAGATATAGTCACCACGTCCCTGCTGTACCTGTGTCTCACTTTAAAAAAAAAATGTCGTTTCCCGTACCTGGAGCCAAGGTTGTCAAAATCGAGATTTTACCCTAAAATTGATAGAAAGCTCTAAAATTGAAATCGTAAAATCGTAAGATTTTACAATATAATAAAATATTATTTTAAAATATAATTATACATATATAAAAATATAAATAAGATATTTTTAAATTTAATACATATAATTACATTAAGAAGATCAAAAGAAAATATGTTCATAAAAAGATTCAAGTTCATATCTCATATCATAACATTAAAATACCTAAAAGAAATTAGTTCAAATCTATAACATATTTAAATTAATAATGCAAAATATACAAATAAATATTATACAAAATAAAATATAACATTTAAAAAAAGTTATCAACATTTTTATTCAAATCAACTCCTTCATCTTCATCTTCATCAACATAAATATCATTGTTATTTCCATCTCCATCATCTTCAAATTCATTGTCACCAAAAGACTCATTATTAGTATTTCACAAATATTATCATTAATAATGACAAATATTATCACTAATTCAAAAGTTTTTTTTTGTGTGTAAAACTTTACTTCCTAATAGTAGTAAGTAATTTTAATTTTTAGTCATATAGGATTAGTCAATTATAATTGACAATTAACAATTAATGTATAGTCCCAATAATATAAAATTGAGCAACAAAAAATAGAAAAAAGAGAGAAAATAAAGCATTCCAACAACAAAAAAGGAAGAAAAATTAGAGAAAAATATAGGAGAAATAATATTAAAACAGAGGTAGAAAATTAGATAGAAAAATAAAAAAAATAATAATGAGTCAACACCTGATTTTATCCGATTTCACCCGATTTTACCGATTTTAATGAGTCAACACTCGATTTTACCACAAATCCGATTTTATGTACGATTAAAATCGTTCACATGATTTTGACTCGTAAAATCGTACGAGTCAATTCGCGATTTTGACAACTATGGTTCTGACATTGAGGTAGCTTTACCGACTAATTAAATATTATGAGTCCACTTAAATTTTTTATATTTTTTTATTATTTATATAAATATTTAATTTAAATAAAACATAAAATTTTTACTTTATTAAAATGAAAAGCAAATTAAAATAAAAAGAAAAATTTAATAAATGAATGAGTTCCGTAAAATAAAAATGTAAGATATCAAAGATTCTTTAACACACAGTAAAAATTTGCTTCAAATATTTATATTTTGGCTTTTTCTCCACTAATGGGGTTAATTTCACCCATTTCTTTGAACATATCATTCATTCACTTAATTATTTCTCAACTTCATTTTATCGAGTAAAACTCACCAAAACTTCATTTTATATATACTATTTGCCCTTCCATCCAAATACAAATTAGAACATAATTCAATTAAGTCATTTTACTTTCTATTATGTTAAATTATACTTATAACTAAATTTCAAGTTTCATTGGCCATCACTTTTTTAATTTTAAATTATTTTAAAATAATTTAGCCATCATTCACTTATATTTAAGGTTTGGATCATGAACCTGATAGGTAATTTATTTCAATGATTATTGAGTTATAAATATAATTTTAGTATGATAATCAAAAATCAATTTTATTCAATTAAATCAATTGAAGATGATTGTTGTTGCAATTAATATAATATATCAAATTAAAGATTTTAGAATTAAATAAATTTATAAATAAATAATAAAAAAAGTTAATTCTCTCATTTCAGAGAGTTTCTTTTTCTCTCGATAAGGAAGTCTACGTTCTTTTATGGTAAGTTAGGATTATTCCTCCATTTTCTAAGATCTCTTATGTCTAGTTTTTTTAAACTAACCTTGTTAAATCTCTCAATTATTTACTCTAAGATTATCTTTAGTAGAGGATTAACCTTAACTATTAAAAGAGTTAATTATTAATTTTTATTCACTTTATTTGGTGCAAATCTTATTCAGATTGTTAATTGTTAATCTCCTTTTTGTGTATTTTTATTAACATACACTCCTAGATTAAAGGACGTCAAAGGATGATGAAAAAAATTATTTTTTGTATTGTATTAGCATTAATATAAATAATATAAACTAAACATCTTGAAAATAAATAAATATTATTAATAATGTAAGATATTATTAACATAATAATTATTAATAGTATAACATAAATATTAATCTAAATATTATTAAAATAGCAATATTAATGTTACAAAATTTTAATAATATAGTAATTATTACTAATATATCAAAATTATTAATGTAATAATACAATTATTATAAAGCTACATTAATATATTAATAAAAATATAGTAATTGTTAATATAGTAATTACTAATATAGCAATTATTAATAATTAATAATAAAAATATTACTAATATAGTAATCACTCGTATTATTAATATAGTAATTATTTATAAGCTATAAACATTATATTAATATATAACAATGGTACCAAAACATTATTTTGAAAATAATTGAAATTATTTTGTCATTATTAATATTGTTAAATAATATCATATAAATATAAATATAAATATAAATAATTATAATACCAATATGATATTTTTTAGAGAGAAATATCATCTCCAATAATAATAAAAAAAAGAATGTACAAGCTAAGAATGTCTCACTAAAAAACCTTCCAAGCAAAACCTGGAGGGAAAAATCTTGGAAGCGAAAAGAGTACACATCAAGTAAGGGAAGTAATTGTGAATCCATATACATATCAAGGCAAATCAACCAAAGTGAGGTTACGAATCCACAATGAGAATTTATCCTTAGGCCAAGTTCGTTTATCATCTAGTCTTAAACCGAATTTGGCTAAAGAATGAGCAACGCTATTACAAGTTTTTTTATTAGCAACAAAATAATAGGAATGAAACAGACTAGCTAAGGAGTGACATCAATTAAAATA
This sequence comes from Omphalea diandra, assembly GCA_949677035.1. Taxonomy (NCBI): domain Eukaryota; kingdom Viridiplantae; phylum Streptophyta; class Magnoliopsida; order Malpighiales; family Euphorbiaceae; genus Omphalea; species Omphalea diandra. Next base: position 11,562 of record CATIWR010264385.1, on the reverse strand, counting down.
AGGCCAGATTCAAAGAAAGATCCTCCCTTCTACATAAAAGCAACACCATCAACCAAGTTAGATTTAATAATCACCTGTCGAAAGCCATAATCCAAAGTTACCTGCAATCCTTCCCTTATTGTCGTAAACCGAGCCATGATCAATGAAGGAATTCTCTCCTTTTTACTAGCAAAGGCAACCATTAAAGAACCTTCATTATTGTGCACCATTGTGCTAAGACCACACATACCACGCAATTTCATAAAAGTAGCATCAACATTTAATTTCAGGCAACTAATAAGAGGTAGAGACTAATTATTGAGCTTTGCATTTAATTTGAGTGGGGATCAAATAGAAGCCAAGGTAGCACGATACTTTTATTGGAACATAGTCGCCCAGTTTATACCATATCATATTGCAAGCAAGAAGACCCATGCAATATGTTATCGTGAATGGACCATACCATCTACCAACATAACACAAAGGCTTTAAATTGGTCCTAATCTTGCTCATCTTTAGCCATCCAAAGTGCATCAATGGCCACTTCCTTTTAAGGTTCGCAACCAAAGCATAAAAGGGGCTATGTTTTCGAGTTCGCATAAAAACAAGACAATTGAAAAGTGCATGACATTCATCCTTAAAACCAAACCCACACCGATGATAGTAAGGTGATGTAGGTATATTATGATAAGTAAGAGAGGTCAAGATTAGTAAAATATTATGAAAAACTATCCATAGAAAGATTTGCACCTTAGAAAGGAGGTCTAAACTCTAAATGAATTTCCACTAACCCAACATTCAAGGGAGGAAGAGCTAGCATGAGACACATTAGGGAATGAATCCAAATTATATGCATTATTAACAAAATACATACCCTTTCTATCTTAATGCTAACATATACAATCTAAACTTATAAAGTGAGATTATGGAATAAAAAGAATAGATTCAACATCATAAGGTATAAAATGCTAGCTAAGAAGCTCCATATTCCAACTCCCATATACTAAAAGCAATTATGAAACTCTAGTGTCCTGAGGTGGAAAAGGAGGCAATGTTATAATAAAGGAATATGGTCCTGGTAGCCATTTATCATGGTAAACTCAAACCTCCTCACGATTCCCAACACACCAACCCTTATTGAATAAATCCCTACTCCAAACAATGCTTCACCAAATATAATAGCGTTTTTTTTATCAATACCTGCATCCAACACTGATTTAGAGGGAAATAATCCCTCTTTAAGCACATAGGCAATCAGATAAAAAGCCGAGTCACAATTCTCCATAGTTGTTTAGCAAACATTGCCTTATTAAATAGTGTGAGATCTTGAAAGCTAAGCCCCCCCCTCCCCCCTCCCCCCCCCAAGTCTCTTTGAATTGCAGAAAAATTGTCAAGACTTCCAATGCATTTTATTTCTGCCATATTATCAAATCCCCACCAAAAATTAGCACTTGTTCTCTCTACATATGCAATAATAGATAAGAGAATACAAAACATGTCATGGCATAAGTAGGCAGAGCTTAAGTTACCAATTTACATGTCTCCCACAAAGAAAAATTTATAACTCCAACAATTTGGTTTCTTTACCATCCTATCTTCAATATAACCAAATTATAAGTGGTTATTTTGTATGGAGAAAGTGGGCAAAGCTAAATACACCTCATGACCTGAAACCATATAAATATTAATAATATTAGCTTACATAGGCAAAAGAGTATATATATATATATATATATATATATATATTGGATTAATTATGACATAATTAATTTTTAGTTTTAAATGTTAAATAATACCAAATCTTTGAAGTTGAAGATTCAACTTTAATTTATATATATAATGATTTTAATGAATGATATAGAAACATTATTTTATATATAAAGCAAAATTTTTTTAAAATCGATTTTTTAAAAAAATTCTATTTATTTCAAAATTTTAATTAAATAAAATTAACACTCGTAGCTTCATATAAATAAGAGATTTGGTAAACTTATGTTTGAAATTATACATATTGTTGAAAACACATTTTCAAATTAAATTTAATAAATATATAAATTAAAATTAATTTTAAAAAGTAAAAAAAATAGAATATTGACTCTTAAAATTTTAAAAAGCATTTTTTATTTTACATATATATAATAATTTTATTTTAAAAAACTTTTTTATTTTACATATATATAATAGTTTTATTTTAAAAGATAGATAAAGCGTAACGTGCGAAAATATGACTAGTTCAATAGATATTGATACAATATTTAAATATTAATCTCTCATTATCAATTTTTACTTCAAAAAATTTATATCAAAAAAATATATTATTAATTATCAAATATAATTTTTACCTTAAGATCTACTATTCATAATGTGAAATTGACATGCTTTTTAATAAATATTATCATGCATCATTATAATTATAATAAGGGCGACATTTGAATTAAGCATGATCGGCACCGACTAAAGATACCACAATAGACTCTTTCATTGCATAATGGGTAGAAGGTAGTTAATGCCTTTAATGGCTAATGTTGCTTTTGGTTGAGTTGTAACTTAAAATTTAGTTGCAAATAAATTTTTATATTGACATACTATAAAATAAAAATAAAATTTATTTTAAATAAAATAAATTATATTTGATATAAGTGCATAATTCAATAAAATATTTTAGTTTATAAAAAAGTCCTTGTGTTATCTCAAAATTTTTACAAATGTAAGAGTTAGAAGAAATTTTCTCTCAATTTAGGTTTTCTATCATATGGAGTTTCTCCTCTATCCTTTAGATTTGTCCGACGGCTAGAGTCTTCTTTTTCGTCTTTCGGGGTTTTTCTTTCGTGTTATTCTCTTAAGTAAGTAGTGTTCTTAGAGTCTGTTATTCAATTTCTTGGGTGGGATGATGAAGGAGATAGAACAACTGTGGAAAAAGTTTAAACTAATCGCTAATGATGAGGATCTTATGGATTTAGGACCTTTGACTTCGATGAATCGGGAAAGGAATTATAAGAACTGCTTGGTGGGAAGGCTAGTTTCCTTGAAATCTTATAGTGTGAATGGGTGTACACTCAACGGTGCATAGTGAACATTAAAAAGTTTCTCATTGTCAGAACCAACATCTAAAACATTTGTATTTGAGTTTCAATTATTGCTAGATTAAAAAAAAAAGATTTTTACGAGATAGGCCTTGCATTTTAACAAACAGTTGCTACTCCTTGAGGAAATCAAAAGAGATAAGCAACCTTCTTCCATACAATTAAATTTTTGTCATTTTTGGTTATGAATATATAATTGACCATTTAAGAGGAAGGATAGAGACTCGGTGGTAGGTATTAGGGCTAAGGTAGGAGAGGAAGTGAAGGTGATGGAAGAGGATCTTAATGTGGGCAATAGGTTTGTGAGGGTTTGGGTTATGATGGATGTGTCCAAACCAATCAAAAGAGGAGCTATGATTGTGAATGGAAAAGGAGAAAGGGTTTGGGTTTACTATAGATATGAAAGGATACCAACTTTTTGCTACTTTTATGGATTACTTAACCATATTGTGGATGAATGTGAGCATGCAATAGAGGAGTCGGTGGAGGAGTGGCCTCACTTATTGATGCTTCGAGCATCTCCTTCAAAGAGCAAAGAATAGTATAGCTTTACCAAATGTAAGATGAGCAAATATGGAGTTTCCTATGACAGTAGTAAGGCAGAGGGTGATGGTAGTGCAAGAAAAAATTAGAGACTATGATGGGGGGCTCTAATAGCAATGAGATAAATGTACAATCCAGGAGTACAGATGAATAATATGATAATTATCAACCTGGAGGGGAAAGTAGAGGGTGAGAGATGGTTATGTAAGGAGCACCATACATGCATTTTAAGTGTATTACATGTGAAAGATGCGAATGTTGGCCCTGTGGTAGATAAGGGCTTGATGTTGGGTACATTATCAGTTAAAGGCAGCATAAAGAGAAGAATAATAAATGTGCCAAGAAAAATTTGTGTAAAAAAGGAAGTGTACATGGAAACGGATTGGTTCGTATGATTCCATAGCATTGAAAACTGTGCCAATACAACGACATATGCAAGAGCTACATTTCGAAAAGAGAAAAGCGAATAGCAAGGAATCAAGAATTATTGATATAGAGGTGGACAACATGTAGAAGAAGATGAGGTTTGGTGATAATTGTGATGTAGAAATAATTTTGATAATGGTGGAGACTACTAGGCAGTCTCGTTGGAACTATGATTGTGTTCAATTAGAACTTATAAGGATTTCTAGGACGGTTCAAGCACTATCTCACAATATGAAAATTTTGTCTGATATTATTTTTTTGATGGAAACGAGGTTGTAGGATATGGAAGTTATTAGAATAAAAAGAAATTTCAATTTTTTTTGTTATAAATTTGAATGGAAGAGCTAGTGGATTATTCTTGACGTGGAAAAAATATGTTAAATTATCTATTGATGGTTACTCATATCGCTATATTGACTTCCATGTGTTACAATCTGATAGTAGTGAATAGAGGCGTTGTATGGTCTATAGCTGGCCTAAGATATCCAATAAAGCATAATTCATGGAATCTCCTTCGTCAACTAGGCAACTCATCTACGTTGCCATAGTTGTGTTTTAGAGATTTTAATGAGATTTTTTTTAGAATAAAAAGTCGAGTGGTGTTACAAAAACATTCATAGTTCTATAGGGTTTTAGAAGAGTAGTAAAGGATAATGATTTGATTAATCTTGGATATGAGGGTTCCCCTTTCACATGGAGTAATGATAGGAGTGAGAAACGGAGAGTGAGGGAGAAGTTGGATAGACTTTTTAGTTGGAATTCTTCATAAGATATTCATTAATCTTACTAGGCCCAACATTTAAATCACACTGCTTTAGACCATTACCTAATCAACAATGACATTGAGGTTTTGAAATATACTAAAAGTGGCGACAGTCGACCATTTCAGTTTGAGACAGGGTGGATTAGGTAGGGAGGGTATGAATCAATCGGGGTTCAATGAAGGAAGGTAGTCTTGGTGTGGAAGTTAGTATTAATAGGTGTGTTATTGCTCTTAAAAGGTGGGATAAATAAGTGTTTAAGGAAGGGAAGATAGAGCTATAATAAAAAATCTCAAACTTGAGTAGGTGGAGGGATGGGCTACATGATGTGGTTGAGGAACATTAGATTAAAGCACTTGAACTAGAAGTCTAAGAAAGGCTTTAGAGAGATGAAATATATTAGAGGTAACAATCTAGGGCTATTTAGATAAAGGAAGGTAACCAGAATACTTGTTTGTTTCACCTAAAAGCCTCTAAGAGAAAGAGGAGGAACACAATTTTAAGATCAAAAGACAAAGGTACATAATGGGAGGAAGGGGATGACATCACAACATAGTATCTGATTATTATAACCAACTTTATAGTATCTGATTATTATAACCAACTTTTTTTGGTCATCATATCTAACTGAGATAGGCTAATGTGTGGACTCTATCGACTCTACCTTGTTTGAAGACATGGTTGAACCATTACAAAGACCATTTATAGGTAAGGATGTTATGTTAGCTCTTAAACAAATGCAACCATTAAAAGCCCTAGGTCCTGATGGTATGGCAACGTTATTTTTCTCTACTTACTAGCATACAATTAGCAATGATATTATTTGTTTTCAGTTGCACATTCTTAATATTAGGATTATTCTTGAGTCCCTAAATTACACTTTTGTGGCTCTCATTCCAAAAATAAAAGAGTTAGTTAAAGACTTTAGACTGATTATTTTGTGTAACATCTTGTACAAAATTATCTCTAAAGTCTTAGCTAATAGGTTTGAATCAATCTTCCTTCCTTGATTCTTAAGTCATAAAGTGCTTTTGTCTATGGTAAGTTGATCATTGACATGCAATAACAACATATGAATTGTTCCATTTCATGATACATAGGTAAAAAGGGAAGAAGGGTAATCTTGCCTTTAAGCTAGATAGGAGTAAGGCTTATGATCGAGTTTAGCAAAAATATATGGATAAATTGCTTTATAAGATGTAGTTTCCCTAATCAATTAAAAAAGCTTATTTCATCTTATGTTTATTTAGTTTCTTTCCCTTTTTTTATTAATGAAATTCTTAAGAGACTAGTTAAGCTAGGCAGGGGAATTCGTTAAGGTGACCCATTTTGCTCTATTTATTTTTGCTTTATACGTAAGGGTTATCATCTATATTAAGATAGGCTATCTCTAAGAAGGAGATTCATGAAGCTAAAGTATGCAGGATAAATCTCAAGATTTTTCACGTTTTTTTTTTTTTTACAAATGATACTATAATATTTATAAGGGCTTTAGTGGGGGGGAGGGACAAAATTAAAAAAAAATTATGAAAGTGTATGAAGTTGCTTCTAGCCAGATGATTAATTATGATAAATTTTAAGTGTGTTTTAGTCGCAATGTCCCTACTGCAACCCATAGCATGTCTAGAAGTTTGGGAAATTGATAAGCACTCAAAGGTCATTGGTCTTCCCATTCTAATCGGTTGGTCTAAGAAGTAAGTTTTTAACTTTTTTGAGGAAAGGATTTGTGATAAGAATACAGATAACTTGTCCCAAACTCATATGCAATCTTAATAACCTTGACTAGAATCTATCAACAAACCAAATAAAGAATTTTAATTCTCAATAAGACCCCTAGATAACCTACATTTAGGAACCTTAGCTATAAAATATTAAAGGTCATTTAATATTAAACCTAAGATTAACTAAGTCAATTTTAAGCATAGAATTAAACTATGTTTGAATGTACCAAGCCTTCACTTGATAAATTCTCCAAAGTTCTTCGAAGAACAAAAGAAGAGAACTAAAAATCTCAAAATCAAAATTATTCATTTAATAATTATTAAGTTTATAAATTTTTTAGGCTTATTTATGTGCATTAAAACACCACTAATCTTAATAAGAAGAGGAAAGAATAATCTTAGAATATTCCTAACTAAGCATTTGACCAAAGGGAGTTTAATCTTCCTAAAGATCTATCTTATACTCCTAATCAAGAAACAAAAATTCCTAATCAAGCCACAATTGAAATCCTAAACTAATAAGGAAGACACATTCAGCCAATGAGCAAAAAGGAAGAGAAGACAATGACAACTAAGCAAATCTTGTAAGATCTTAGACTTTGGAAGACACATTCAACCAATGAGAAAAAAAGGAAGATAAGACAATGACAACTAAGAAAATCTTGTAAGATCTTAAACTTTGGAAGACACATTTAGCCAATGAGAAAAAAGGAAGACAAGAGAATGTCAACTAAGCAAATCTTGTAAGATCTTAGACTTTAACTTGAATTTGACTTGTTGACCTTATCTTGGTTGCCCCACCTTAGTCTTCTTTTAGGGTTTCTTTACATGCCACTAAAGGTACATGAAAGCTACTTAAAATCATCTTGGAATCTTTTAGAATCTTCTATATTAGTTTTATGTAAATTATCCTAAATGAAGAATTTGACTTGTAGATTTTATCTTAAGGATCCAAATATGAAATTAAGGTGCATGGATGATGATTTTGCCCTTATAAAGAAGACTCATTTAATGCTAATGTGATTGAAGCATGTTCCAAGCTTGATATTGATGTCTTCATTCATGAACACTCTAAAATCTTCCTTAAACTTTTATAAGCGTGCTCTAGTTATTAGTTCATCATATTTTAGTGAATCATCATGATTAGTGCTCACTTGGTTTGCATCATACCATCTTTCCTTGCGAAGATTCATCCCCAAATCTTAACCTACATTAAGATAAAGAGAAAGATAAAAAAAATAACAAAAATAACTCTAACACTATACTTACCATGTAATTCCTAAAACTTTTTCTTAAGGTTGAACACAAGTCGCACATATTCCTTTAAGTTCTTCCATTTAAACAAAAAAAAAATTCACTAATGGAACACAAATTACAAAGAAACTTATTCCATCTAGTATGCATGAACACTAAATTATCAAAAATTGCAAAAAGGAAATAAAAATACTAGACTAAGAAGTGTTAAGTTTCTTATAACTATAGTAAGCCTCTTTGCACGCAGGTACAATCATTAGTTTTAAAGAACATAATGTTTCCTTAACTTGACTTTTATCATTGCACTTTCTTTTTTCCAATGAATTAAGGATAAAGTCTATTTAATGCTCATATCCTCTCAAGAGTGGTATCCTCTTAGCACCTTCTTAGGGAACAACTCTGCATACCCCTTTAAAAGAGAATTGAAAAAAAACTAGGCAAAGAATCAAATAAATTGTGAGTAATAAAATTTGCCTCTTTATACAAAAACAAAACAATTGGTGTTTAGGAAAGAAAGGCTTTTCTTACTTCACTATCTTTTTCATAAAAGCTTTTCTTTTTCCTCGTAAGCTCTCCTTTTACATGTGTCTTTCTTTTCTTTTGCACATCCTCTCTAATCTCTCATTTTCCCTCTTTTTTTTTCATGCCTCCTTATGGTTTTCTCATAACTTTCCTTTTATTGCATAATTTTTTCTTTTTCTCTCATATGTGCATGTTCTCTTTCTCTCTCATATTAGTTTTTGATCTTTATACAATTCTTTAGGAGAAAGCAATATGTTTACCATTCATAGAAAGCAATATGTTTACCATTCATGTCAAACTCATATTTATATGTAAAACAATCATGCTTAGCTCTCTTATCAAATTGTCATGAATGCCCCCAACAGGATATAATAGCTTGCATAGCCATCACATCACATAAGATCTCATCAATACATTTGCACATAGAAAAGGATGAATGTATGTAAGCACCTAAAAATCATGAATTAGGGTTGTACTTAAATGAGTAAAATCTTGTTTGTGACTCTATCATTTTATCAATCAACAGGGGGATTGAAAAGACATGGGTCATACACTGGTATTAACCCCAAAGAGTGGCTTGTGTTTAGATCAATGAGGGACTCTTTAGGCCTCACACAAGTTTGAAGCCCTTATCTAATTTTAATGGTCAACAGGGGGCCAAGGCAAGAAAATACATTAGTACCATCCCTAATAGAAAATGACTCATTTTTTACTTTTTTTTTAGAATAATAATTTAGGAAAAGACAAAATCCGAACCAACCTAAGTCATTTAGAAGGCCCAATTTATCTTCACTGCATCAGAAATCAGATTCAAAAAATAGGTATAGCTTGGGAAAAAGGTTAAGCACCCTCAACCACCCAAAAAATTAGGTATAGCTTAGGAAAGAGGTTAAGCACCCTCAACCACCTAGATATTGGGATCTGGCCTTCAAACATCTTTGGTTCATTTTTTACCATTTTAACCTTATTATTAACCAGTCTAATTAATGCCCTTAAACATGTTTCTAACGTGTCAAATTAGCATATTATCATTAAGACATCATAATCATATTAAAGGGGATGGGGACATGCCATATCAAATGGGGGGGATTATGAGTGCTTTGGGTTTCACGACTATGCTTGAATGAGTGGAATCTTGCTTGCTACTCTATCCTTTTATCGATCATTGGGGGATCGAAAGGACTAGGGTCATACATTATTAATAACCCCTAGTCATGGCACGCGATTTGGATCAATGAGGGATTCTTGAGGCCTCACGTAAGATAAAAGCCCTTTTTCCAAAGTAGTGGTCTACAAGGGACTAAGACAGGATAATACATTGGTACCATCCCTAAATGAAATATAGATTGGCCACCCGACTTTAGCCAAGACAAGAATCAAGGAAAGGTAAAATATGAACTTATTCTAAGTCAATTAAAAGACCCATTTCATCTTTACCCCATCAAAGATCAAGTTTGAAAATTCGGTATGGCTTGGGGAAGGGGTTAGCAGCCCAAACCACTCGGATATTGGGATCCAGCCTTCAAGCATCTTTAGTTCACTTTTAATGTTTTAGCCAAGTTATTTATTAGTCTAATTATTGCCCCTAAATATACATCTAAGTGCACCCCATTTAAATAAATCAATTAATCAAACCAATAGGAGGGGGATCTTGCATTCACGCTATAGGATAAACATGCATCATCCATCCATACATAATATTCATAATGAGAAATGGATAAGATCAAGTTCATGGTCTAATCCCAAAGTACTCACACCTACACCCAAAAGAAGAAACAAGTTAGCAATGAATTAATATAAAACAAATAAATATAAAAGAACTCAAAGTAAATAAAGAAAGGCAAATAAGGTCCATGATGATCACCATACCATAATTCCATAGTCAAGGTGCCTTACATATATCTACGTTTATAATAGTCACATCTTATCATCACAGACCAAAGTATATATATTGTAACGCACATAATCAAAATGCATAAATCATGAATGAAAGAGAGAGAATGGACACACACACAGTGCTAGGCATTTAAAGGATATTGGGTAGCTTAACGCAAAGATTCATCTAAATGAGATACTATGGGTATTAAACCCTCACTTGGCTCATAAAAAGCTAACACATTTAGGGCATAAATAAACATTATAGAGGTTAGGATACTTGTATTAAACAAAAAAAGAATCAAAGAATCAAAACTACTATTCACATGACTAGCACATGAACTCTAGTACAAAGAGGGTTATCAAGGTTAAAGGAGCTTAAATTTCTCACTCAATTATTGCCTCAAGGTGTTAAAAATAGAAATAAAAACATAAATTTGAGATCAAAGGAGCGAAAGTTCTAAAACATTGGTAAATAAAAAAAATAAAGAAAGTTATTTAGAAAACCTATGAGACTCCATTTTTAGGGTGAATATGGATCCTAAGTCATTAGAACTCACCTTATTTTGTCATTAAAGTCACAAAATATCCCAAAAGATACCTCAAAAGCAATAAATTTGAAAGAAATAAGAAAAAGATTTTCTATTGTGTTGCGGGAAACCTAGGTTACATAACCATGAATAAGGATTATGTAACATCCCTATCCCTATTCATTGGTATTATCACATGAATATATTCATTGCATAAATGATATGAAATCACATATGAACATATGCATAGGATAAATAATCATTTAGACATGTGAATTGTAAAAACACGACAATGACAATTGCACCGTTGTATTTGGGATGCTTGAACATATATGCAGTGTTTGCATAGTTATATGACAAATTATTTCATGTTGTGTGCTTATTATAGCATAATAAATAATGGTGTTTAAGAGCTCATCTAAAAGTATAAAGAGCATCTAGAAATTAGAGGATGGATGAAGGTGATGAAGGAATGAAGAAAAGGGACTAAAAGCAAAACTGTTTAACTTTCAACCAATAGGAACAAGCCACCAATCTTTTTTCCTATTAAAGTAAGAATACAAATTATAATTATCTGCCATTATGGGCTGGTAAAAAAGGAGATAAGGTCGAAATACACCAGATGAAAGAGAGAGAGAGAGCTAAGGAAGAAAGAAAGAAAGGAAGAAAGGAAGAAGAAGAAGAAGAAGAAGTGTGGGCTGCTTAAGGTTTTCCAATTCTGGGACAATAGGTAAGTAATTTATCCTTTTCTCAACTGAAATTAACCTCTCATGACATGTTAATCATGCATGGTTAGTGAGAATTATGGAGTAATTGAGGTAGAGCTCTTGGATGGAAGTTGTAATCCAAGAGAATAAGAGCTGATTCT
>CATIWR010264357.1:0-16917 GCA_949677035.1 Omphalea diandra | reverse complement strand
CACTAATAAATAAACTATATTATTCAGTCTATTTTATAAAAAAATTAAAACAAACTAATAATTAATATTAGTTCATATAAAAAATTCTAACACTTTTTACACCAAATGATTTTCATAATCACTGCTTTCACTGTTATGTATACTGTAGTTCTACTGGTACTACTTATATTCATTCTGAATCTTTGTACTGGTTAAATGGCACTAAAACATGGATAAGTGTCGGCACTCCACGCTAAAATGCAGATATAAAAGGATATAGATAAGCCGATGCCATGTCAAGTGGAACGCCAAAGCGAGAAGAAAGCTGAGATGATGAGCATTTTCCTTCTAGAAGTGTATTTTGCACCTAAATAAATATACAAACATTTTGCAATTTACTACAATTGTTGAAATTATTTGATTACCATGTTCAGTTTTGGCTGTTAACTATAGACAGTTTTCATTATGGGACTATTTAAGCTGAGATACAATAAGCAACTACAGCGTATAGAAAAAGATAACAAGCTTTTGGAAAAGCTCAAGAGAAGTATCATTCCAAAGCCTACACATGATACATTTATTTTAGCATTTATTACATCGCATAATACATGTATTAATTCTGATATTCAAGCTCCTTTCCCTCTACCTGAGATTCAGCCTCTTTTCTCTCTATTAGTTTGATAAAATTCCGGACAATTGTCTTGCCTTCTGATGTTATAATGCTTTCTGGATGAAACTGCACACCCTGCAATTTCTCAACCAATTTCAGTTCGAGCTAATGCATGCCTATTTGACTATATCGAGAGCAGGTAAGCAGTAAATTTTTTTTTTTATCGGAAGGAGTAAATTATTGATGCCTCAATAATTTCTTACTCAAAAACAAACTTCCTACTAATTGCATGAACATTTCTCCAAGCTAATGCGGCATGCAGTCAGATTTCTTTCTTTATTCAATATGAATGATGGGAAAATAACATCTCACCTGTAGATGCTTATATTTTTTGTGGCGAGCAGCCATTATAAGTCCGTCTGTTGTCCATGCTGTAATCTCAAGTTCTTCACCGGGGAAACTATCCCTTTCAATCACAAGGCTATGATATCTCCCCACAGTAAAAGGACTAAAAAAAAAAAGTTAAAAGTAATAATGACATATACGAACCATTCTATCATCATATACTGATATATCAAGGTAGAAATTTAATAGAAATGAATTAAAGACAAGATAAGTTATACAGGACATAAATATGATCTTAATGCTTTACTAAATTGTTGCTAATAGTGTCCATCTGCAATCACGACACTATTAAGCTACCCAAAGGAGAACGGATTATTTTAGCAAGATATAAACATATTTAACCTAATACATTTTAATATGCTGTATCGACCAATAATATGGAAATGTAATGACATATTTAACCCAACATTTTCATTGCCTGTATGAATCTGCAAGGGGTTAAAACAAAGGTTCCCAAAATTTAAAGAAATCTCTGCATCTAATTAGCATTGAATTGAAAACTTGAAGAAATTATTTATAGCACTCAGTTGATGCCTTCAGATAAGCATTAATGTGCATGCCGGCATGAAATAAATGTATTAAAAAAACAATCCTTGTATGCTATATATTTTAATTGAAATCATGACCAATGAATTTGTTGTTAAGTTGTGTTATAAGCTATGGCTATTTGGCTATGACAATGTATAAGATAGTATGAGTTTGCCATTCGCCATATGACAAGAAAAGGCAATATAATATTGAACAAGTAATTTGAGCATTTTTGATGATGAGAAAAATTGATTATGTTAGTGAAAGATACATACTTTGGCAACCCTGAAAACAAATTATCTTCCCCTTTCTCATCATAGTACACAAGAGAACTTTTCCCATGCATGACACCATAAGGAGAGTGCACAATCTTCCCTGCAACATGGCAAAGTGATGAGGATTATGAAGAGGAAACACAAACCAACAACTGCTATGAACCTAAAATAAAATTAATAGAGTATTTAAAATTCCTTTGCCATTGTCGTACGTAAAACGTGGAGGTGCTGGGAAGAGTTTTGAAGTCTCCCAGAAGACTCACCTCCAAAAGCCTCTCCAATACACTGCAGTCCCATACACACACCAAACAACGGTACCAGAGGTCCAAGCTCCAAAACAGTTTGTATGGATATTCCGGATTCTTGTGGTATACCTACAAACGAAACATAATACATCACATTTAGCTTTTCATCTCCTCCTCTTGGTCTGAATAAACTTTCATAATGCATTGTATTATAAGCAAAACAATAACCTGGTCCTGGGGATATAAGCACCCCTCTTGGATTTTTCCTATCAAAATTCATTGGCAACATAACAAGTATGATCAGTAAATGTCATTTATTCTTCTAGTACCACTATATAAGATGCAGTGATGAGCAAATGTCAATGCAGTGCATCAAATATAAATCTCACCTTTTTAACTCTTCAACAGTTAAATCGTCATTTCGAAAAACCTCAAAATGGCATCCCAACTCTCCCATGTACTTGAAAATCACAAAGTATCAAGATTACAGCTTTTAAATTTAAAATAAAATAAAATAAAAGGGGGATAATCGCAAACAATTTGGAAATCAATCATGCAAAACAGACAATGCATAAAGACATAAAATGCCACGTGACAAAACTTTCATCCAGTTAAGATTATTAACCTTTTGTTGTGTTTTATGCTTTTGGATAATGAACAAAAAGGGCTTTTTTTTGTGATGTGGATCACATAAAGTAATATTCCCACCACAAACAAAAACAAATAAAAACTAATGCCAAGGAATTAGGGATGATGCTGCATAGAATAACAGACGGATTGAAAAATGCAATAGGCAACATTCACTTTCACGTCAACATGAAGGACTAGATAACAGGCATGTTGTTTTGTCAGCAGACAATAGTTAATCCATGCCTTTGAAATGTTGAATTTATGGAGTTACTGCAACAATCTTTTTGCTTATATCACTTCAATGAAAACTCAAATTTTTTTTACTGGTGTTTAGCAATCCAATGCAAGTTACTATGTCAAACACACAAAGTATGTGGCTACAAGTACAATTCAATTCTTTAGGTGAGATAAAACAAAATCATACTACTTTTCCTTTTTCAATTGAATAAACATTTTAGCATTTGCATTTACCATACGAAACACGAAACTTGCCAAAAAGTACACGTTCATAAATATGCATATCATTAAAATTTTAAAGTTCAATGAGACAGTCAATATTGAAAAAAATATATAAAATATTTTTATGTGTGCACATATGGTTATAAATTCAATTGAAGTGTAATTATTCAAAAACATTTATAAAACCTCCGTGTGCGCATAAAAAGGATTAGAAAATCAGCAAAGTCATGAATAATAGGAAAAATCATAGAATCTCTTTGAGCATGCAGATTTCATTTCGATTTAAGCATAACTATAAAAGTAAACAAAACATTTCGTGGCATAAATCTTGGAAAGGAAAATTAATAATCCCTTTTGAGGATGTTAGGAATTCCAGATAACTGCATACTCTATGGCTGCATGCGTTTGATCAATCAGACTTTAGATAAATCTCACAATGTTCCTGATATATTCTCCTTTCTAATTTTCGTTACAAAGTTATCATCTTTCATTAAGCCAAAAAAATCCTAATCTTACATTTAAATGCCATTGATATGTGGAGACATAAATTCTACCATTTACATTCATTTCATACATTTTCTCAGAATGCAACCCGATCATAGAATTCACGCGCCTAGAACATGCAAACGAGGCAAGAACCCACAAACCAAAATTAAAATCTAGCAAGAGAAAAAGAAAGCCAAACCTGGCAGAGATTATAAGTAAAGCTATCATAATTGTCAATGACGATAATGGGATTCTTCATGTCCCTATCATTAGAGACTGTTGAAGAACGATTGGACTGTGCAACAGCAATTGAGCATTTTGGAATAGACCCATTTACTCTCTTGGCCACAAAGCTCAATCCTGAAAACAACAAATAGAAAACACAACGAGAGACAAAAGAGTCATAACCATATAAAGAAACAAAGGAAAACGAGGAAAAGGAAAGAACTTTACTTGATGGAACAGAGAGGGTGGAGGGGCGAGGTAGAAGAGAGGAATGAAGCGTTTGGAGATAAAGAAGAGATGATTTGGGTTGAAGGAGAGTTGCTGCCATTCTTCTTGTTTTTGCAGTAACACACACACAGACGGCTATGCGTTTGGATTCTCCGCCGGAAACCAGTATTTGCTTCTACTACATATACACTTGAAGATTTGGTATTTTTTTTTTCTTATTGACCCAAAAGAAAAAAAAAAGTTTCGGCATTTTTATTATCTAATAATAGTTACCATATCCAGAGGGGAAAATTTAATCAACTGCTAGTTTTTCTATTTTATTTTTTTATATGATTTGTTTTCTGATAATTGGTTTTCACTTGGTTCAGCCTTAATAACAATTTAAAAAGGACTCCAGCACTTCTTTTTTTTTTTTTTTTGATTCATTGAATTTGGAGATCCAATAAATTTTTTATTTTTGTAATAAAAGTAACTCTTATTATATTAGTGAAAGAAGAAATTAAATTTGAGATGCTCACTTTCCATACTTTTAAAGATTAGGATGCAATTTATTTTTAAAAAACATGAACAAAAATTATATTATTTAATGTTTTTGAAATTTGATTTATATTATTTTTATATTTTATAATATTTATGATTAATCATATAAGTGATGTAATCTATATATCATTAAGGGCATGTTTATTTTATTGTTATTGATTGTTGTTTATTGTTAATTGTTGGTTGTTGATTGATTGTTCCTAATTCATATTAAGTAGTATTTAATAACATTATTATTACTAATTGTTATTTACAAACATAGTTATCAATATAGACATAATTTTTAATTAAATAAATAAACATATTTTAAATTTTAAAAATAAATAATGTGTAATCATCCATTAAATATTTGTCTACAAATATAAGTTAAACTTTTTATAATACATTTATTAAATATTAATCATAAAAATAATAGTAATTTTCTCAAAAATAATTAAACAATATATTTAACCTATGCATATAATAAAATTTAAATAATTAATAAATTAATATTTATTTATTATTCAATAAAAATAATATTAAATAAATAATATATATTAAAGTTAATGTAAAAAATTAATGATATATTTATTTTTATTTGTAAAAATATAAACTGTTGATAAAAAGTAATAAAAAATAAATTAATTTGAACCAAAATTATTAGACAACCTATCAACTATCAACTTCTTTTTTAAATGGAATGTTATATTAATTAAACACAGTTTTACAATTTTTGCAACTGAAAAATAAAAGAACTTTTCAAAAAAAAATAAAAAAACACCCCTAATTATGTTTAGATAAAGTAAACACATGAATTCTTTTTTGTTATTTTTTTCGAAAAATGTATATGTAGCATCCATAAGAGCGAAGCCATAATTTGAAAATTAACAATATCACTTGCATTGCAGACCTCATCAAAACTTAAAAGATTTTTATTTTTAAACTAAAAAATAATTTTAAAAATACAAACTGTATATTTAATATTATAATTGACAGCAACAAATTAAAAAAATTTAAGATAAATCAATAGTGCACTTGTAAGTAAGGTGTACTAGTAAAGTAAAAAATTTAAAAATTTTCATTACATTTTAAAATCGTTAATTCCTCAAAATTTATGAATTACTCTCATTTTATATATTATCGAGCTCAATCTTATTTTATAATAAAACTTTGAGTAACATGATATAGAACAGGAGACAAATGGCATAAATGGGACAAAACGGAATAATTGAAAAATTGGTGATTTTCAAAATTGTCAAGTATAACTAAATATAATTTATTTAATATTCATTTAAAATTTGAAGTTTAAAATCAAATACCTAAAAATATAGAATATAAATCTGTGATATAATATTAATATCAATTTTGAAATAAAAAATATAATAGAAAAAATTCATCTAAATTAAATATTTATATATATATATATATGTCAATTAAATAATATAGTTTCATACTTAAGGTTATATATACATGAAATAAAACAATACTTAGTACGAATTAATCAATACAAAATAATACAATTCTCGATTTGAATATAGGTTGTTCTTTAGAATTATTTTATTTTTTTCGCTCTAAAATAGCAGGTAATGAGGATTTTTCAATTCTTTCAACCATTTTTCATAATAAAATTTTTTATTCAATTTTTAGTACAATTGGATATTTTCATATGCATACCCTCTACTTGCAAGTATAATTTAAAGGGGCTAAATGCATCAATCACTTAAAGCAAAGATTTGAGTTCAAATCTCTCCATTTCAATTAAAAAAATGATTAAATATTTTATTTGAAATATTTGTTTAGAATAAAATAGATGCAAAATTATAAAGGCTCATTCTAATAAACTCAATAAAACTGAAAAATTAATCTATGCAATAGAGATCAAAGTTAAGCAAGTGTTTTTTTTTTTTCTACATATAAAAGAGAGAAGTATATGGTGTTTGGGAATTAAAAGTTCGGAGAAGATATACTACTAATAGGTTGATGTAATATTTTTTTAATATCTACATTTATGTATTTTCTATAATTAAAAAAATATAATTTTTCCATATATATATATATATTAACAATTTCATTATATGAAAAATGAGAACTGACAATACTGTTAAATCTTGTGAAAGAGGAAGTAAAATTAATCAGTGCAGCTACCCAAAACTGAAGAGTGGGAAAACAGAAGCGTTTTCCACGAGATGGCTTGCGGATAGTTTTGGACATATCCGACCAAAAAATTGACCACGTTTCATGTCCCACGTGACAGCTTTGAACTGAGATGTCTCCGTTTAATCAATATTTATTGGCCAATTCATAAAATATCATTTAATATTTTTATACATATTTATTTAATAAATATTATTATATAAATAAAATATTATATAACTCTTAATTAATTATTTTTGTAAGTTATTTTGCATTTTATAAAAAATAATTATTGTAAAAAAAATAAAATTAAAAAAATTAATTAATATTTATAGATAATTATAAAGCGTGAAATATTATATGACAATAATTTTTTTAAAAATGATATCTAATGAAAAAAATAATTTTATTTAATACTTAAAAATTGATAAATAAAAATGAACTAAAATTTAGAATTGATTAAATCAATTCAATATAAAACTATATCATTTTAATATTTTTAAGAATTACACTATTTTACTCAATATTTAAATATTAAAAATATTTTTTTATTACTTTATCATGTTATATTTTCTTCTAATTTTAAGTATTTGTTAGTATTATTTTTTAGAAAAATTAGCCAATTAAATTGAACTAGTTAAATTGATCAAAGTGATAATCAACCAATCAATTGATTTCATCTCCCATTTAATTTCAAAAATAATACCCTCCATAGAGTTAGACATGAGTTTTTGTTTTTATTTTTATTTTTTGGATTTAGCTTTTATTTGAGATTTCAATTTAAGATGATATTATTTCAAAAATAATTTCAACATCACTGTATTAAAAATTTCAATAAATTAATTTTACAATTGATGCTTTACTTATAATAGGAGTATGCGTTGAACAAATAAAATTGTGGATTTAAAAATTTTTCATCTCGTTCTAAAACAATCAATATTATCCTAAAAAATAGAAACCTTGATTATTTGTTTCACAATTTACAGATAAAATGAAACGGGACTTGATAGAAACAGGGGGAAAAACATTAAAATATGTTTTGATTCTAATAGCTTTTAAAATTTTTAATTCATTGTTATCTTAAAAATTGATTTTTTTCATGAATATAGTTATATTTATAAATTAATAAAAATATATAATCCTTACATCCAAATTACAAATATTTTATGGATTTGCTCATAGATTACAGCATTACACAATTCACACTTTATTTTTAAATAAATATTACTCAAATACAAATATAAGACTTAAATTGTTTATTTTAATATCTATATAAAAATATGGTATGGTTCTAGAATTTTCAAAACAAAATATAAAACAAAAAAAAAATAAAAGGATTTTATTCTTGATTCAAAAATTTATGACACTGTAGAACTACCTTGCTCTTTAGCTCTAAGACAACACAAAACAGAAAATTTCAATTATTTTGAATATTTTTCAAAATCAAGGTAAAACAGTTTGATTTTCAATTTTAATTCTGTATTTTTATGTCTCATGTACACCCCTAATTCATGAGATAAAATTTTGAATAAATCACTAAAAATATGTATTATATTCTAAAGCAATGACTTTTTTTTTGGTGAATTTTACTTGTATTTTTTTAAACTTACATGGTAATAATTAAAATGGTAATATATCAAATAATTATTTATAATAATTACCTAATAATTCACTATTACATTTTTTTAATATACAAATAGATATACCCTTTTTTAGTACAAATATTTTGTTAAATAGCTATATATAATCAGTGTAGATAATTTTTCTTATATGATATAGTTAATCACCAAAAATTATATTAATTGTTAGTATTTTGAATTTTAATCTCATACCAAATAGTTTAAAATAATTTTGCATACTTAATATAATTTAAGTTTATAAAAAAGTAATAAATATGCAAACCAATTGAATAATTGTCTTCACAAGTAAATAGTAAAAAAAAAGGTTATGAGAATACTTTAGAAATCAACACTTGATTTTTTTTTTCCTTTTCATATATTGATAAATTAAGATTATAGAATCAATATGTTTGAAACAATGTCTTTCGAACATAATTTGGCTTAATTTAGTAATTTGTGTATCTTATTCAGTTCTAAGTGTTACAAATTTATTTCGCTTGCGAGATCAACATACATCATTGAACAGATAATACCAAAAAAAGAAATTAAATAAAAGTATGCCCAATGCAAAATTATTAAACAAAGCAAAATGTAAATAGAACTTAAATTAAATAAATTATATAGACATTTTTGATATTTCATTAATAAATTAACTAGAGAAACTATACATATCCATTACACGCAAAGGAAAACATAAATATTTATACAAAGCTTGAATAAGGAAACGATTGACCGAGTAGCAAATAGAAACCCCTAAAGTGAGTAGCTAACTCATTATGATATGAATAATCTTTTTGAGCAACAGTTAATAGACTGAACTAAAAATCTGTCTAAAAACTAATATAAGTCTTTCTCCCAATCATAAAAAACCTAAATAAAAAAGCAAGCAAAAAAGAGAGATATCATATCCAATATAGAAAAACCATACATTATTAGATTAAAGAAACCAAAGAAAATACAAAAGAAAGCAAACAAAGTCAATTTTCGACCAAAAATAATCAGAGACTGACCATCTTATTATTAGGTATTGAAAATAAAAAAGGTTAAATTCGTTGGGAATATGAAGTTCAGCAAATTGCAGAAATAAACAATTGACTAAAAGGCAGTTGTCCCATAATTGGAAGATAATTTCCCATAAAGGGAAATTGTCAGTTTTATACATTAAACAAAAGCAATTGTGCATGCACTTGCAAGGAAAAGACTACAACACATGAATATAGACACTTCTTCACATTTAAGATTGAATTTTACCAATATGTTATTGATTTAATGATTGAGTTGTTTGAGTCTCAAAATTTTTTTAGCAAGCTTTAGAGTTTAAAATTATAAAAACGCGCTTATTAAGAAAGCTTTACCACAAATAATTTGTTAATTCAAATAGATTAATTTCATACTGTGAAGATCTTGACTTAAATAAAACATATTTAAATTACACTGTAAAAGAATAACACTTTTGTTCGACTGTAGTTATATTACGATGGCTGATTCACGTTTTGGTATCATCTGCTTATACAAAACTCATAAATAATTTCTTTCATTTGGGTCCCAAAAAAAAAAAAAAAAGTTGTCATTGAGCATCAATCTTCAAACTCTAGGCCAAAATAAGCATTTTCATGATAATCAATTGAATTTAAAAAGATATCAATGCTTTATTTCAATGTATAAACAAAGAAAAGAAGAAAAAAAATCAACTATTTAATTTAATAATAAGGGGTTCTTTTTAACGTTTTTGGATGGAGTAAATAGTTTTCATTATTCAATAATAAATGAAAAATTAAAACTCATAATCCACAATTTATATTAGCATTAATATATTGAATTGAATTTTGAGAACAATAATATCCATTTGCATGAATATGATTATATCAAAATGTTAGACATTTTGCATGAATATGCTTACATGATAATAATATGATTATATCGACAAAATGTTAGACATTTTTTAGTTAACTTGATTTTAATTGAAATCTAAATTTATGACCTCACAGTTTTAGAGATGACTTCAGTATCATTAAATCAAAACCTTATTGATACAAAATGTTGGATTTTATATATCAATATTATGCATACTATTTTTTATGATTATATTAATTCATTGCTTAATATATATGTTTTCAAATGAGTTCAAATAATCTATTATAAATATCTAATAAATTGTTATATTATAAATCTTTACAAATTAATTCTACAAAGAATTACGATAATCTCAAATTATAAGAGCTACATTTTCATAAAAAAAAGAAAACCCCCTTCATAATGGGAAAAAAGTATATAAATTGATGTAAACAAATGCAACTTTGCACTTATTGAAATACCAAAATAGTACAAAAGAAGAAGAAGAAGAAGAAAATCACAGTACTCTGGTCATTTATATTGATATTTTATTTATTTATTTATTACTAGAGTTACAAGAAGGTAGACAAGTTAAATCCGAAAACACTTGAGACTTGAAAAGATACACTAACTACTAGATTAAATCAAAGAAACCTTCTACTGTGAACCTAGTTTATGGATAACCTTGGGCGTTCAAACTTTTAGATGACCTACTTTTACTTCAAACCGTCGAATGAAGTGACTAATTACCTGTTGAAGTTGAAAATATTTTTCAAGAGCTGTATCAACAACCTGTTTAATAGGTTATTTCTCATTGAGCTAATTCTATTTGAATCAAATTGAAAAAATTCTCCTATCTTTGAATTCCTAATTTTTCGATCAGTATCCAGTTTAAAGACAAAAAGAAATTCAGCTTTGTACTGAGAGTTTAGTTTGCTTTAGTTGAGGGGAAGCTTGAAAGGGAGCTCTTGACCTGAGAGAATAGAAGTTCTCTTTGCCATTAGGGTTTGATTCAATGATAATGGTAAGTGAAGTCAATCAAGCAGGTTCTTCCGTTCTCTTCTAAGGTGGCTCTTCGATCCCACTGAACAAGTTAAGAGAATTGGGGTTGGCATCGAAAATCTCGAAAGCATCCCTCAATCAAGCTTGAAAGCAATTGTCAAAGATTTGAATAAAAGAGGAACGAAAATCAAATTAATACCATAATGAAAAGACATGAAGAAATCCAATACAACTGTGTTCTTCATTTGATTTAAGTAGATCTCTTCGAAATGGAGATGAATTAAGGTATAACAGTTTTGTACCGGTGAATTGTTTATGAATTTGTATATTCATTTTTCTATGAATCCTTCGTATGAATCCTTAGTAGGAAACCTATTTTGTGTTTACTATGTGGGCCTTAATTTTGATTTTTTTTAAATTTTTTCAATAATATCTATATGATATCTTGGCTTATTGTTCGTGATTTTTTAGTTTTTGGATCATCAATTTGATAAGGCCTTCTCTCACTGTGAGTTGGCAATATTTCCATTATGGGATTTAAGGTAAAGCAAAGTTCTAACTGATTTCAATTATTGATTTTTTTGACTTCTTTTATAAAGTATAAGTTGGATCTTTATCATATGCCAAAGAGCATAAAATCCACGCTATAGATGACCAGTGGATTGAAGTTGTAATGGGTAATTGATGCCTATCCAGTTCAATAACCATTGGATTGAAGCTCAACGGCTATGATTGGTCTATCTTAATGGAGATGTGAATCTTAAAAGTTGTCAATCTGCCATCGACTCAGTTTGAAAATTTATTAGATGTTAAAGAATGGATTTAATCATGTAAGTTCATCTATGATGGTGAATGTTTCCAACTGTTTGTGATGATTTTTGGGGAATGTGGTACAACCTGAATAAGTTGTTTCATGAATAGATCATGGGTGAGGAGGAAGTGGTTAATGTTGTCAAAAACATGCTTAATGATTTTACAACAACATCAAAAATGGTGCTTTCTATCTCTGCTAGTTCAGAAGTTGTGAATTTATATACGAATATTGTTACCATAAAATAAGAATACCATAGCTGTTTTAAAAGCTTTTTTTTAGAATACCTTAGTAACTGTTCTGAAATCCTCCTTTGTTCTAGTGTTATAATTTTGGTTAGTTAACACAATATATTACTCTTGTAACTTGTTTGTGAAAAAATGAGAATAAGGTATTTCATCTAAGTATGTATTGGTTAAATGTTTCAGTTTAACACTGCTAGTTTAAAAGGATCTCAAGTTAAAATACTTTATGGTATGTACCAAGAATCAAATAGTATTCCTCTATTGACTGTTATGATATGAAATGTGAGGGTAATGAGTATTTAGAATCATAGTGACTCTGTAACAATTACTTTATTTATTGATGTTGTCTTTATGAGGCATCAGTCCATTTAGTTAGTTGACTTTATAACAGAGTGAATTAAGCCTTTGATGCATTAATTTTCATATTTGCTAGCCAAACAAAATACGAAGCTTCTGAACACTTACTGGTTGGACTATCAATATTCCTCCATGTTGTCCTTTAACTTGGTTGCTTTGTAATTTTTTTTATTGGAGATCAATGAGACATTTCCATTTACAGTTAAAAAAACTAAATTAGTAGTGCAACACTTTATTGTATTATAGCAACTAAAGAATTGATAGAATATAAGTTGTCTAGAGAATAGTCCTTTAAAAGCTACAGTTTATAGTTGAGACTTAAATGATCCCAGATAGATATGGATTAACTTGAACCACATGGAAGAGTGCTTCTTATATAGTATATGGCTAAGTATTCTCAAATTCACAAACAGACACAATTCAAAAATAACAAGTTTGGAAAATAACAATCCTAAAAGTCATACAACAAAGCCAACATTAATAAAGCCAAAGCCATGAAATTCCATAATCGGTTTAAAATGTTATTCAAAACAAAGTCGATCGTAACAATATTAGGTGAGACAACATATGAACCATATATATTACAACGAAAGATAAAACTTCAGTGAATAAAACTATCACCAAGTTTATAATTGAATTATATATCCTCCATCACCAGATTGATGTAAAATGTATCTGCTTCATTTTCATCTTTGGTAAAGATGCACTTATCTCCAGGCTTAATCTTAAGATCAACCATAACTTCCTTCCATCCTTTATGCAGCCTGGCTTTGATATTCTTCGTTGCACCAATTTCACGAATGATGTATGTTATTATATGTGGAGTTGAATGTGGACCAGTCTTGATTGTGATATCCTTTCCTGTTGACCCAAAGAATTCCAATCCCTGGTTTCTTGGAGTAATCTAGATGGAACAAAAATATAATGTAAAATATAAAACAAAAAAAATCAAATATAAACTTGGCTATAAAAATTATTGTAGGTCTCACCAAGCGATTTTTGTAGTCAAAATCATTGCATTTCACCTTTAAGGTGACAAAACCAACATGCATTTGGATATCTAAAAAAGTAGTAAATAAATACCAAGAATGTTTTAAATTTAATTAATAATCCCCTCTCCCTGATACGCGATAAAAGTTAAAAATCTTATAATATGAAATTTAAACTAATTTGGAATATGGTTAAATTAATGGAAATTAATATGGAGCCTTGTCTTCTTCTTTAATCCATCATTCAAGACGATTGGTGCTCCATGCTTATCACTGAGGCCAACAACAAACAAATTAGGGCTTTTATATTCCAAGAACAGTCTATAGTTCACCTTCACCTGACATGCATGATAGAAATCTTCCATGTGTGCAATTACTGTTATGTTTGCTTCTCTCTTCAGTCTAACACTCTATGTTCTACCGTTTACTAAGGAAATGAGTTTGAATGGTGTTTCATCAACTTAAGTCACTTTTCTAAGATACTTCAAAGGAATGTCTTATAATTTGAAACACATAATAATCAGTTATTTATTCTATTAAGAAATTCAAGTGACAAATAATAATATCATATCTACATTTCTAATGTTATTGGTTTTCACATTCCTAAAGAAAACTGCTTCCTTCATAGTGCTATGTAGAAAGAAAGAAACAAAGAATAATGATAAGCAACGCAACTGTGAATGGTCTCTAATGAGGAGGAAAATAGAAAGAAACGGTTAATAGTCTTTGAAGTGCATGTTGCTGAAGAGAAGAAAAGAGAAATAATGTTGAGAAAACAAATATCGTATCCTAATAAGATATCTAGCTTACCATAAATTGTAGGCTAAGAAGCCACTAAATTGTTGTTAAAGCAAATACCGTTTCCTAATGAGAATAGGTTGGTCTATTATTCTAGCATTAAACACTCTCTTTGAAAAATTTGAATGAAAATTTTTAATTTAATATGGTTATTTAATTTTTGGTCAATGACAATCTAGGTAATATTGTCAAAATTAATATTTAGTAAGAAACCTTTGTTTTAATATGAAATGGTGAGGTCATATATTTGCATTTAAAAAATATGATAAATTCATAAATTAGTTTTAGCGTAATTGCCTTATATATATATATATATAAACCATCTCCCAATTTTCATTAACAATGATAAGAATTTAACCAAAGTGTATGAATAACCAATAATCCTATTTTTATGATTTTCAACTCATTATATTTGGAAAGTCCTATGCTATGCTTCTACAACTTTAACTTAAAAAAAAATAATAAAGAATGATATTATCATAAATAACATAATAATATTGGAAAGTAATAATAACCATTATAACTTCTAAAAAAATAATAAAGACTTGCAAAATAATAAATTTAAAATATTAATTACAAAAGTGGTTTGCAATCCCATCCATATAACTTTGAAACTGTCCATATACCGCATAATAAAAATAAACAAATATAAAAAGAAGTTTCTCTCAACTCAAACTTTCACTTCTGCTTCTTAAGAATTGGTACTGATTTCTATCCTTTTTCATTTCTCATTTGTCTTTGTTGCAAAGTAGTGTTGCTTCCTTTTATACTTTTACGTTTATTCTTGACACGGTGGAACCAATCAACATCTTCCTTCAAAATTATCTTCAACAGATTTCTCACGAGTTTTAGACGCCACAACAATACCTTGACCCTTATTTCTTGACTGAATACATGACAATTCTTTGAATCAAACTACAAACACCATGTGAAAAAAGTAAATAAGAAAAAAAGGAAAATAATAACCTCAATTTCATCTTCAGTTCTTGGATTTTTAAATTTTAATGAGTGGGATACATTTCTTGCAGCCCTTATATTGGTAATCATATATATTCCACAATCAATACTAACAAAAATTAAAATAAAGATTTCTTATAAAACCACAAATGGATTGAAACAGGTTACGTAGCTACAAAACATTCTTGAAACAACTATTATCAGTAGTTTTTAAGAAATAAAAAAATGGTCAAATTACTTACAAATTTCTTTATTTTGGACATAATATTTCCTTCACTATCATGTAAGAAGTGAAAGGCACCAGCTTATATTTTGTAACTTCATAATTCAATACTTTAGCACTCATGTCCAAGATATATTTTAGAAAAAAAGTATTTTGTACTTGTAAAATTCACAAGCATGGATCTTACAAATTATAGTTTATAAATTACTAGGGGCAAAAAGGGTATGATAGTTATCTAATTCACTGCTTGACTTATCCATACCCCTGGCAACATTGTCCTGAGTTCATGCCTTGTCAAATGCCTCCTTAGTGTCTTTGACATAATGTTACTACATAGATTATGCATTTCATTATTGTAAATAAATGAAGAAGCCTAGAACATTAAATTTAAAGTATAGAAATAGATTGTGCCAATGGATTTCTTGCGAGAAAGCAAGTCATCCAATGTGAACATCATAATCTTAATACTCTCTTCATCTTTTAAAAACCTTGCTTTATCAAAGGGATATCCCATTATTATGGACTGCATATCTGTTCTATCCAATGAACTTTCTTTTTTAGCTGGAATAGATGATCGCTTAAGTATAGATCTTGGCATTTGAAGCCAAACATGCTAGTAAACATTAGTGCATTAATGAAATAAAGATACATGTAACAGTAAAACCACTATATATTATACATGAGATAAACAAACATAATTATGTTCATAGCAAAGTTAAGCATATTTATACCTTGCTAACATCAGATTTCTTAAGATCTATAGGCTTGTTCTTAACAACCACATTTTCTTCTTTCTCCTTCTAAAGATTCATGATGGAAACAACAACTCCTTGATTTGGATCCTTATGATCCTTTTTGCCAATCTGAATGTTGTCTAAATCAATAGTTACTACTTCAGGGTGGTCAACATCTTTCTTGGAAACATTGTTGCTCATAATACTATACCATGACTTTGCAGAATTCTGGATAAAAGAATTCAACTCTTTGATACTGATTTCTAATGATGTCATAGAACTACAATTAGCATTCCAAAATTGTCTATTCTTGATAGAAACTAAAATTTTTCATAACCATTTCTAGTGCCTTATTTGATTTTCTCATCTTTTTCATCTTATTCATACTGCACTTCATGTATTGAATTATCTCCCCATGCAAAGTTTTGATGCTATAAGTCATTGCTTCAATGGTATCAACCATGTTTATTATGTTACCAGTTTTTTCAACCAAGTCACCTTCTTCTTTTCTAATAGGCAAAGTCTTGATCATGTACCTCAGATCATACTGACAAAATAATAATTACAACAATATTATAAGAAAAGAAAAAATAATGACAAATATATTAAAGTTACTTAGACCTAATC
>CATIWR010264296.1:0-29188 GCA_949677035.1 Omphalea diandra | reverse complement strand
AAATCCAAATTCTTCAAGAGAAACCTCGTTTGTTTCTAACGGCTAGTCCACGTGGCATCTTCTCATTAGTTCTTACTGAAAATATAGTCGTTGTCCTTCACCTACTTTCAGAAGTAGCGGTCGCGAGATTTTCTTGCACAGAGCGCGACAGTCACCGCGAATTCAATTGCCAAAATTGGTAGCTTTCCTCCACAAGGATCGCGGTCGCTACTAGCAAGATGTCTTCACGATTTTTGACTTCCAATAGTCTCATTGGACACATGTCAGGCTGTGGTTGTGGACTTGCTTCCCTCTTGAATTTCTTTGAAATTCGCGGGCGCGACTCAGCCGAGATATCTACCGCGAATTCGTTTGAGAT
The DNA here is from genome assembly GCA_949677035.1 of Omphalea diandra. Classification (NCBI taxonomy): domain Eukaryota; kingdom Viridiplantae; phylum Streptophyta; class Magnoliopsida; order Malpighiales; family Euphorbiaceae; genus Omphalea; species Omphalea diandra. The sequence goes on along the minus strand of CATIWR010264296.1, from coordinate 28,830 downwards.
ATTTTGAGTTTTCTCTTTTCAGGGATCGCGACTGAGAATGACACTGCGATTTCGCCTGCTTGACTTTCAGCATATCTTAACATGAATCGCGGTCGCGATTTACATGTTACTTTGGAAAACATCAACTTCTCCATTTCTTCTCGAGGGATTTATTCAATTCTGCAAAATCAACACTTATTTGAAACATTAGTGATGATCAATCTACCAAGTCAAGATCAAAAGAGGTTTTAAACCTAGGATTGATTATCCTAGTTCAACACCCGGTATCAACAACATGATTCTACTTCCAAAGGTTGACAATGCATTATCTGTCAAAAAATTTTATCCTATTGCCTTAAAGAATTTTATTTTCAAAATTATTACTAAAATCATTGCCACCTGACTGAGCATTATTGTTGTCAAATTGTATCCCTTGCACAATATGGTTTTTATCTAGGGATGTAATATTGAGGATTATATTATTGTTGCATCTGAAGGAGTTAATTTATTAGATTCTAAGAATAGTAGATACATAGCATTAAAAGTGGATATCTATAAAGCATTCGACTTAATTAGTTGGGAAATTTTTATCGCAGTGTTTCGTGCTTTAGGATTTAATGAAGTTTTCTATACTTGGGTCTATTCAATCTTCAAATCTTCTAGGATTTTGGTTTTGATAAAGGGATAGCCTAACGGATATTTTGCACGTTCAAGAGGCGTTAGGCAAGGTGATCCCTTGGAATTGCAGGAAATTTCTTAAGTAGGTTGTTATCCAGTATGGTGACAAAAAAAATCCTTCTCTTATATTTCACGCCTATGTGATTGTGTTGTTCCTTATCATTTCTTATATGCCAATGATATAATTATTTTCAGTAAGGTGACTGCTAGGAATTTGCATTGCTTGAAAATGGTGTTTAATAAGTATGGCATACGTTTAGGATAAGGGTTTAACTGGGATAAAACCAATATTTATTTTAGTCGAGGGATCTATACTCATATGATTGCATCTCTTTGCCAAATCCTAAGCATTCAAAAGCTTGACTTACCATTCACTTATTTAGGTGTCCCCTTATTTAAAGGATGTCCTAAATCAATGTATCTTAAGCCTATTGCATATAAGATTTTATCCAAGTTGGAGGGTTGATAAGGAAAAATGCTTTTTATGGCTGGTCGAATGTGCCTGGTGAAATCAATCATTTAAAGTAGCTTTATTCACTCATTTGCATTTATAGATAGCCAAATAAACTCCTTCACAGTCTTGATAAGAACATTAAAAATTTTTTTTGGACAGGTCATGCCAAATCAATGAAAGTCAATGATGGTTTCAAGGAAGGTTTGTTGCTTCCCTATTTTAGAGGGAGGACTTAAATTGGTACGATTAATCGACTTAAATAAAGCTCTTCTAACAAAATTGGCTTGGAAGCTTAAAAGCTCTTCATCTCATGTCTTTCACTTTATAAGATGTCACTCCTTTATCCTTGGCATGAATTGTGACTTGTTTTCTTTATATTAACAATTTAGAACTCTTTGCGCTCCATTTATCTTCATTTGCTACATGAATTAGTTTGGGTGTTGGGACATGTTGGATTAGGTTGTTTAAATCTAAGTCAAGACTCTCTTTTGATCTTGGTAATATAGATTGAAATATTATAATATGAATCTTAAGTGTTGATCATGCAAATATTAACTTAGAATCTCATTAAAACTTGAATAGAAGTTATTAGAAGGAAAAAAACTCAATGTATGAAATTTTGCTTTCGAAAGTCTTGACCATAAATTTTGATAAAAACAATGAATTTTGAAAAGCATTGTTGAGATTCAAAAGTCGCGATCGCAAATTTTGGTCGAGACCATGACTAACAGAAAAATAAGAAAGCCAAAACTCCAATTTGATTCATTGTAAGTATAGTAGCTTGGTAGCGACTATAACCTTAGTAGAGACCATGAATTTTAGTAACGACTGCTACTTTTAAGATTCGTTAGAAAGATTCAATAACTAGTTTTCGAAAAGACCAATGTCAAGCTGCCATATGTCATTAGCCGTTAAAGATAGCCCGAAATAGAGATTGCGAATTTTTACCTCAACCGTAAATTTCGTCTGACAAGTATTAAATACAGGATTTACCTAACTTACTTTGTAGATTTGGGCATAGTTTTATTTGTAAAGTCTTTTTGATGATTGTAGCCTATAAACCACTAAATGGACTTGAATGCAAGAAAATAATCATTGGTTGTGCCAAAACTCTTGCAAAGCTTATTTTCATAACTTTAACTCTTTATTTCTTTATACATTGTTTGGTTTGAGCTTTAAACACCCTGGGTTTGGGTTAAGAGTGATCTTTTGCATAAAAAACTCTTGTTTGAGTTTAGAGTGAGCCTTAAAAAACTCCCGTATAGGTTTGAGTATTAGCCTTGATAAAACACTTGTATAAGGTTTGAGTGTTAGCCTTGATAAAACACTTGTGTAAGATTTAAGTGTGAGCCTTAGAAAAAATACTTGCAAGGTTTGGTGTGGGACTAAACACTAAGTTGAGCGTGAGCTTTGTAAAACACTAGTGATTTATTGAAATACCTAATTGCTAAATTGAGAAGTGAATGTAGGGTTGGTTAATACTCGAAACACTATAAAACTCTTGTGTTCATTTTTTCTACTTTTTCTTTAATCTTTTATTTGTGTGAGCTTCCCCCAATATTCAAAATTTTCATCAATTCAATCCCTCTCTTCTTAGTTTATAAGAGCCAATAGGACATAATTCTCAACTGAATTTTTGGAATATGAATTGGTTGGGTTATACCATTTTGGATAAGTTGGCAATCCCGACTCAGCAAAGGAAGTTTCTCCATGCTTGTATTTGTGATGTTTATGTTATTGGGCAATGGTTATTGCCATAATCATTTTTGTGCTTATTATCCTTAAATAGCTTTAGACATAAGGGTCGTTTGTTTCTTTCTATATTAGGACCATCTCATTCAGACAAGAACTGTTGTAGGGAAGGTGTCATGTAATACAGTTTTAGTCTCTCATCATGTTGACGTTGTGTCATGTAATACAGTTTTAGTCTCTCATCATGTTGACGCTACTCTAATTGGTTAGGGGAAGTCATTTAGAAGGCCTTTATTCCTTCGTGCTCCATTATTCCTTTGTGCTCCATTTTATGTTGCAGATTATTGCATAATAAAATACCATCAGATGATGAGTTTTATAAGCGTAGACTAACAATAATTTCTTTATGTCATCTTTGTTGAGATGCTTATGGGACAACATCACATGTGTTCTTTGAGTGCAAATTCACTAAAGAGGTTTGGTTTGTAATTTTTTTAGCTTTTGGTTTTCGATATTAGCATTTTGGAAGCCTAGCTATGATGTTGAATTACATATCTCAGTTATCTATGAGCTCCCAACTTCGAGCATTAATTTTATTTTCTTTGATTTCAGGATGTTAGGTTGTTTGGAAAACAAGAAACCAATATGCTTTTGAGGACATTGCCCCATATATTTCAAATTGTCTCCAAATAGTTTAGAGATGTGTTAAGGAAAGGAATTCTTTTGTGGTTAGTCTACTCTGACTGTTAGTTCATGAATGACAAATTGTTCATAATCTCTGTGTTCAATGATGTTATCCTCGTGCTTAACGAATCATAGAAACTAAATGGATAACACCTCCTTATGGCTAGTTAAAAATTAACACTAATGGGGCTACCTAGGAAAAGCAAGTGCAAGCTTCCTCTCCAGGAATTATCACAGTCTTATTTTACTATGTGCAACTATTCCCTTAGGTAAGTGTTATGCTTATGAAGCTAAGATAGGTGTGGTAATTATTATTCTTCTTAAAGTAAAGGAAAAAGGGTGAGACAAAGTATGGTTGGAAACTGACTCTTTATGTTAGTTTTCAATTTTTTTAAAAAATAGAACTACAATAGTACCATAGTAGTGGCTTATTCAATGGTTACAATGCTTGCATTATATGAGTCACATTTCCTTTGTAGTTGGGCATGATTATTGGAAGGCTAACAAGGCTGCAAATTGATTGTTCACCCATGCTATTCATCTTTCTGAACCAACTTGCAGGAGAGGGCAGTTGGGTTTTTGTATCACTTTAGTAGCTCACGATGCTGCTAGGTAGTTATATTATTGCTTTTATAATTAGTTTTGTTGTAGCATTTTTTTTTTTTGCTTTGTTGTTCTAATTTCTTGTGTTGCACTTAACATTTTGCAATACACTTTTAATCATTGTATTGGAACCAACATTATATGTTTTTGTTGGTTTTAATTCATTTGGTTGTGAGTTGATATGATACTGGTGCTAAAGGAATGTCTGCCTAGCAAGGTCACCTGAGAGCACTTTTGATCTTCTCTCAATTAATTGACTTTACAGAAAAATTAAATATTAGAAATTATAATGCTTTTATAGTTATATTTATTTCTTTTTTGCCTATATTTCTTTATTTTTTTATTTTTTTGTATTACTTGATTAAACTAAAGCTGCAAGTCTTTGGTGTTCTCATTTTTGATTTTTTTACTATTTGTAAATGATCTCTAATCTAGTGGTAAGAGTGATGCCTCAAGACCTTTGAGGTCTTTGGTTCAAATCCTTCATTAAGGGAATATTATAAAATTTCTCTCTCCTTCCACTAACAACTAACTACTGACTCTCGGATAAAAAAAGCAAAAACTAACTACTGACTTGTAGTGGCTTCATTGGTAGCACGAACCATATACCTTGATTGGGAGAAATGATAAATAAAAGAAGGTAAAGTGATAAAAATACTATATTACCATTATAATAACTTAAATAATTGAGTTATACTACTTTAAAGAAGACAAATTATATTTATATCAATTAATGATATTTAATGATTAGAAAATTATAAAGTTTGAGACTATCACTTTAACAAAGTAAAACTATTATTTGATTTACTATTTATAAAAATATTTTACTTAAATTAATTACATATATCTCATAGTAAAGCTTAGTGGTTTACACTGCTATTGACGTAATGAAAAATTACACTTAAAATTATAATTTATAAATCTAGTTTCTAAATCATATATATATGTATGTATGTAATATTCTAAATACATTAATACTAAACTAATTATTTGGTGCATCAACTCCTTTCATCATTTGAAAAAACAAGCCTTTGCGGCATTCCCATGAGCATCCGAGAAGAGTCCTTAACATCTTTAGCTTTCGAACAAGATAAAGATAGCATGTATAATGACTTTATTCATCAACATTTAAATCCATTAATAAATTCCATACTTTGCTATTTGAAATTGAAACTGTGGTAACTTTGACCAAATCAACTATTGAATTTGCAATAGCTCAAGCAACATTATCAAGTCCCTCTTTTAAAACTAAAACATTTCCTTTAATTGTAACTTTATTAGAACATTAAGCCTTTGGAGATGCTTCAAATTGAGAATTAGCTTGTGATCTTATAGTTAGTTCATGCTCTTGAGTTTGAATATTTTGAATATTCTCATCAATTGTTTCAAAATTTTTCAAATTTACCTCCTATTGAGAAACCGTAAAATCAATGTCATCAATAGTATTAGTTATTACATCAATATTGTTATCTTCAATAGTAGTAGCCCTGCACCTCATTATCCATGTTGCAGTTTCAACATATTGTCTAATAGCTCTATCTTTGGCATAAAGCTCACATTGCTTGTGATAATCTCTCATTTGTTTGTTTTGCCATTCAGTTGTTGCAGGTTTCATATATATATATATATATATATATATATATATATATATATATATATATATATATATATATATATATATATATATATATATTTATTTATTTATTTATTTATTTATTTATTTATTTATTTATATATATATATCGTTAGTTATATGCCCGAAGCCAATTCTTGGAATGAATATTTTTTAATAGTGTCATTATTGCTTTTTATTATCTCTTTTATTTTTCATTTACGGCTAAATTATAAATTTCTTGAATAGTTAATTTTACCTAATGTCATTAAGTATGTGACTTAATAGTAAAAATTTTAAAAGTAAAGAATTTAATTCTAAATCTTCTCTAATTGGTCATTATTATTAGGATAATAATGAATAAAGACTAGTATATATTTTGATTAATGACTAAGTTTTACTAGTCATGAATATGTGATATTAAGTTAAATATATAGATACATGTTTGAGAAATATTGTATTAATATGTGATATTAAGTTAAATATATAGATACATGTTTGAGAAATATTGTATTGGACCAACCTGCTATGAGAACACTATATAGATAAATAGTCATAAGTGATTCTCATACAATAGTAGTTACTTAATCCTCTAACCTGAAAATCACCATGATTCCAATATGATTAACTTCATATTTTAATACAATCCAACATTAACAGGATGATTATACATATTGGTATTAGACATGAAGTAAATCATATAGAGAAAAATGAGTGATTAAGAAGAAATTTGTCCATCGTATATTTATGAGAAATATATCTTTGGGCCTCTCGATAAGTTAGACTGAAAAAATTGCATAACCATGTGAAAATGAATCGATAAATGTTATTAATGACATTTTACATCAGTCTACTTAGAGATCGAGATATAATTGAACTATAGAAGGATGCCATGATCCATGCCTTATGTTCAATTGAGATATAATATGACAAAAGGTTTATAATACTATTTGTAAGATAGGTTAGATCAAATCATTGGTCTTCACATAATTTGGGTATTCATAATATTTTGTTATAAACCACTTATAACTTATGAGTCAAAATAGGTTTTGGCCCACTGTCAACATTATGTGAACCTACAGGGTCGCACACATAGAATAAGCTTTTACTACTCTCTCTATTCATAATTAAGATAATTAGAGATATTATCTTAATTATTTAGATTTCTATTTCATTTTAAAGATTAGAAAAAAATAAGATATTATCTTATTTATTTTTTTAAGATACATAATTGACATAAATATCTTAACAATTAAGATATATATGCGTGTTTAGAGTTTTCTGATAGAGTATCAAAACATTCACATTTTGCTTTATAAAACATTAAAGAGAGAGTTACGTAAACACTAGTGCTAGCACACTATACGTTTTAAAGGTAGTATGTTCATGTGGATACCTGTAGAGGGTGTCCTTTGGTGATGTCTAGATTTGTCTCCAAGTTCAAGGTTGAGTGTTATCGGTATAAATCCCATCTTTACCTTTTAACATTCTTGCATCTCACATCCGAATCTGTAAAAATTTTTGGTTTTCGTTGTGCTCATTCTACAAAACCCAACACACACACACACATATATATATGCATGTATGTATGTACCTTAATAAATTATTGCTAAATTTCAGGTTTATTAGTGAAAATTTCAATTATTGGATCCTACTTAACACCGCTCGTGCCATTTTTGTCATAATACTAAAATCAATAATTTTTTATGTGTTTCATGTGATTTTATATATGATTTAAATATAATATATATCTCAATAAACTATTGTCAGACCTCATGTTCATTAGTGAACTTGCAGTTATTGAATTCCACTTAAAACCAGTTATGTTATTTTTAAATATGTCATTACATGGAAACCAATATTTTTAATGTATTTCATATGATTTTGAATTTTCTCCTTATCAATGGGTTTGTTAGGAAATTTTTCTTTCAATTCCTTCAATATATTTTTAAACGCATGTGGAATAAAAGATCTACCAGCTCTATTGCCCTCGTATTATGTTGATGCACATATGCATCCATAGGTTTAGACAATAAATATTGATCATTACCTTTCAGAAGCACCTTTTAAAAAATTAAGTGATAAATAACTAATGTAGTAAACAAAAAACATTTTTTAATCATTATTTGAAAAGTAATAATGAAAAAACAAACTAAAATATTACAACTTCAACATCACATTATAAATCTTAATCTTAAGATTGAAGTTCAACATCAATCTCATCAAGTATTTTCTCATTTGGATCCACGCTCATCAAACAGTTATGTAAAATACAACACACCATAATAATTTCATTTTGAGTCTTAGTAAGGTTATGTGAAACTTATAATAATAAAAAAGTTTTTAAGTACACCAAAAGCAGGTTCAATTGCATTTTGTAAAGAAGCATGTCGAAGAATAAATAACTCACATGCACTTTGTGGGGGATTTTATGAATACTTTTTCAAATGATAACATACTCCTCTATATAGTGTAAAAAGACCATTTCTCAATATGAATCCAACATTGGCAAGATTGTATTTTCCTAAACGAAGCTAAAGTTGTCATTAAAATACTATCAGAGGTGGCAGTTAAATTATATTTATAAAATGCTATAAACACCTTCTGAAATTTTAAGAGGGTATTCTCTAGTTAACGCATTTTTCAATATTCTAAAGTTTGGTGTTTTACCTTCCCACCCAGGTAATACATAAGTAAATTTTAAATCAAATTTATATGCAACCAATATATTTTTTTTATTGGGTAATCTTTTCTACCATGATATTTAGGAATTTCTATAAGGAAAATTTTCACACAAATATGTATTCCATCATTAGTCTCCAATATAATCCTGACATTATATTTCTTGTTAAAGGAATTTATGTAAAATAAGAAATTTTTATTCACCATGAAGTATGGGTAAAATTGATTACTATTGAATATTTCAAAAGAAACTTGAGACCCATTAGATTATTTTAAAATTCCATCCTCCAACTCTATTATAATTCTTAAGACATTATAATAGTGACGATTAATTGTCTCTTTAAACTGATAAAAGAAAAAACCAAGTTCACAATGAGTGACATTATATCCTAATAGGTAAAGTGTTTTTGTCATTTGTTCTTCTACACTAAATTGTAATATTCATCGAAGGCTATCTTGTTTAACTAAAGATCATATCTCCTTCTAATAATCAACTTGATCAATTTTATTTCTAAGTTCACATCTTCACAATCCAAACCAATAGATAATGATGCAAACAACTTTTGCTATTAATAGGTGATGCATACTTTGCAATTTAAAAAAGCATTTTCTTCAATATTTTTGCTATCCATCTATAGAAAAATCAAAATAAAAATGGAGAATAGGTATAAAAGTAACATCATATGTAATTTAAGTCTATTTCTATTGTATAATTGTTACATGCATAGTAAATGGGTGTAAATGATGTCAAATATTAAAAAAAAAATAGAAGTTATAATTATTTATTTACTATGTTAATTTCTATTGTTTTAATTCTAGTAATATTTTTTAAATTAATAAAAGTATTTTTTTTATGACGTCTAGATGAAACTATAATTGAAATCAAATGAATTTCTAAAACAACTTTGTTATCCTATAAGCAACAACTAAAACCGACATATTATTTTTTGTCTAACTATCAACAGATTACTTTAAATCAATACAAAGGGAAAAAAAATAGAAAAACCATCACAATATATACACAAGTATTTCTTTCTAGCTAGTGAAATCATGTTTAGGTTTAGAAGACAACTTCATGGACTCCATTATATCATTCATACTATATTCTTCTCCAAGAAATCCATAAGAATTAACAATCAAATCTATTTAATTACGATAAAAGTAAAGTACGTATCTCAATAAGTAACAATGGACAAAATAAAACGAGTAGTTACAACACAATCTACAAACGAAGTAAAGACAATGAGATTAATACTAACAAAATAATAACATAAAAATTACCATTATTAAATAAAAAATAATATCACAAACTTGGGCATAGAAAGAGGAATAAAGAAATTTTTGTTTGGATGAAAATGGGTATGCAACAAATATGTAGTTGAAAAGAGTGAGGTTGGTATGGTTGGTGAAGTTACACTAAATAAAATAAAGGATAATAACAGATTTATCTATTTCAAATAAGGATAAAACTAGAAAAAAAATTAAATTAGCTACCATGATTTTCTTTCCATTCCTTACACTCTAATTTGAGGTATAACAAAATGAGGAATTGAAGTGTACAATAGGATAAGGTGTACTATTTCTTACCCTTCCATTTAACTTGTATTTTTCTTTTCAAACAAGGATGCAAGCCTACCCTCTCTTCCCTTACCCTCTCTTCTTTCTCTTTACCCAATCTAAGCATGTTGTAAAGATTTAGAATCAAGAAATCAAGAAAAATAGTCAACAAACAATTCCAATATATATATATATATATATATATATATATATATATATATATATATATTAGATTGGCCAAAAAATTACAATTATCTCTTGAATCCAAAGTCATGCTATCATGCAGAATCATAAAAAATGCTAGTCATATTGGTTAATTAAATGAAGTAATATAATAGAGAAAAAGAAGATTATGTATGAGGAGATGCAAGAGATGAATATGAAAGAAGAAGATAAATTAGACTTTTGAGAAGCTATTAAAATCACATATTTTTATTAAGGAACAAAAGAGTAGAAATATAAATATATATATATATATATATATATATATATATATATATATATATATAGGTATAGGGAATGACTCAATTATAAGATTGTATTAGACGGATGTTAAAGTTTTTTTCTTTTTTAAATGAAATACATAAAAGTCCTTAAAGATATCATTAAATTACAAAAAAAAAACTCTTACATTATAATTCGATATATTTAATTTATTTGATTCTTATTTATATCAATTAAAATTAAAATAAAAAATTTAAAAATTTATAATAGAATCAAATAAATCAAAATATATTCATTCAACTAATTAATTTATTTTGCTCATCTCTATGTGCAGAGTTGGAATTTCTCTTTGAGTGTTCAATCAGATAAAAATAAAATTTTAAATGTTCAATAGTTAAAAAAAATTGGCGTTTAATAGGTTAAAATAAGAAGTGAGGGGGTAAAATGACATTTCACCAAAATTGAAGGGATAATTTATATGTTTGGCAGTATTTTGTGTATGAAGAAGCATGGAGCACCCACTTCCCCTGTCCATGGGGTCCCATATGGAGAACAAAACCTACATGTCTTTCAATTTCAATTCAATTTACGAATAAAGATGGGAGGGAAATAACTTTGTAACGACACCAAAAAAATAAAATAGTACTATTATTTAGGGATAATGATAATAAACGGATATGAAAGAGAATTTTAATTATAAAAATATAAATAATTTATTTATAATAAAAAATATTTTACATTATAATCAAAAATAAAAATGAAAGTAAAACTAACAAAATAAAAAAGTGTTTTATCTTTTAGAAGTTTAAATTTTTTTACTAGAAGTAGAGAATAAAAAATTATTTTATTTCTCTCAAATTTTTAAAATATGGAAAAATAATTTCACTCATATTTTTTTTTCTCCTTTACTTTTCCTCTAATTATATATAACTAATCAACTCTATTATTTGAACTTCTCATGCATGCATCATGGTTACTTATAAATAAACATTAAAAACATATTATAAAATTAATATTTTTTATCTAATAATTTTATATATTCTACATTAGAGCATTTTCAAGGAACTTTTTACTTAGACAATGTTCTTATTATGAAGAGTCATGCAATAAAAAGAAATTTCAACAATCTCTTTATTTATAAATTATAAATTATAAATTAAAGAATAAGTCTGACTCTCTATATCTAGAGAGTTAAAACTTACTCTTTATTATAATAATAATTGATATATATTTTAATTTTTAATATATATATATTAATAGTTTATTAATAAATGTTCTTATTTTACTTAAATATTTATTAGATAAAGTGAAATAAAGACATTAAATATTTATTGGATAAAGTGAAATTAATAGCAAAATATAGAGAGTCAATTGGACTTTATAAAAATTTTCTACTTTTTATATTTAAATATTCACAAAGATTGAGCATCTCCAATAAGCTTTTCATTTAAATAAAATTTTACTTTAAATAGTCAATTAAAAAAATGGTCTTCAATATACTATTATTTTATTTTATTTTAAAGTAGGGAGTTAATTTGGCTCTATACATGTAGAGAGCTAAACTTCATTGTCAACTTTAAGAGCATTTTTAATAGTGTTTTTTATTCAAATAAATATTTTTTGCACAATAAAAAGCATTTTAAAGAATTTTACATATAAAGAATGAATAAATTTGTATAACTCCAATAGAGTCTTAATATTTTTAATTTTTATTTTGTTTTATCTAATAAATATTAATAATCAATAAAATTAAATGGTTGTTATGAGATGAAAGAGAAAAACAATTTTAATAAACAAAGCAAGAAAAATGATATCAATTAATATCTTATATAATTAGAATAGAAAGTGAAAATAGAGGTTGTATTAGAGATTTTTTTTTTAGATTGACTTTTTATTTGACTCTTTAAAGTAAAAAATTTTACTCAAATAAAGAGTTTATTCAAGAGGTTCTAACTATCATTAAAATATTTCTATACAAGATATTAATTGATATTTATATATTTTTGTTTTTTTATTGAAAAATTCATTCCATAATATTCATTTAATTTTATTGAAAATTTTGTTTTGTTTCTGCTCATTAATATTTATTAGATAAAATAAAATAAAAATTAAAAATATTAAAAATCTATTAGAGTTATATAAATTTTTATATTTTTTATATTTAAAAATTTTTTAAAATATTTTTTATTATGCAAAAGATACTCTTCAAAATAAAGAGTACTATTGAAAATGCTTTTAGATATCCCACTAATCAAATATCACATAACGTCAAACTTTAATTATAATTATAGCTATATTTTGCCTTTAATAAGAAGTCTTGAAAAATTTTTAATTTGTCAATGACATATAATTTAATTAGTTCTTTATTTTATTTGGAGTGAAAAAATTAGAAAGTTTTTAATTTGATTTTCTTTTATATGATTATAGCATGAAAATTAAAAAATATATGATTTTAAATATTAGTTTCTTTTTTATTGTTAAAATAAAATAAATATATTTATATATTTTTATACAATTTTTAAATTCCCACTCACAAACCTCTCTCTCTCTCTCTCCCCCTCCCCCCCAGCACAGTCTTCATCAGTCTCCTCCTTTTCTACCGAATCTCTTCACTCACGCCACCTTCGTCTTCCCATCGTACCTCCTGTCTCTCCCTCTCTCACAATGTCACCGCCTCTCACCAAACTCACCATCACCACCGCCTCCAAAGCACCACAAACACTCTGCACTCTTCTCTTCCTCATCATCCTTTGCATTCTCGCCTTCTACACTCTCCATCACCCGACTCCCACCCCTACAAATCCCCTCCGCTACCGCTCCCTCTTCCTCTCCCTCTCCTCCAACTCCACCCTCTCCTCCTACCTCCGTTCCCTCACCCTCCACCCGCACCTGGCTGGTACCCACCTCTCCCTCGCCACCGCCAAATACGTCTATTCCCACTTCAAAGAAACTCTCAACCTCGACGCCCACACCCTCGATTACACCGCTCTCCTGTCCTACCCCGTCCGCTCCTCCCTCTCTGCTCATTTTAGTAACGGTAGTTCCGTTACCTTCTCATTAACCGAGAATTCTATGGGCCCTGGCGTTGTCCCTCCATACCACGCGTATTCTCCGTCCGGTTCGGCGCATGGTAAGGTGGTTTACGTGAATCACGGGCGCGAGGAGGACTATCATTCACTTGGTGCGCTCGGGATTAACGTTAGCGGCTGCGTGGTAGTGGCGAGGAAAGGTGGCGGGTTGAGTAGAGGTGGAGTGGTTAGAATAGCGGAGTCTAGAGGTGCGCTGGCGGTGCTAATATACGCGGAGGGGGATATTATAAGGGGTGGGGTGGAGAGAGGGACCGTAATGAGGGGAGTAGGGGACCCACTGACTCCCGGGTGGGCTGGGGTGGAGGGAGGGGAAAGGTTGGGGTTGGAAGATAGCCAGGTGTTGAATAGGTTTCCCAAAATTCCATCTTTGCCCTTGTCTTTCGAGAATGCTGAGGTCATCTTGGGGTCGCTTGGGGGTCCTGTGGTTCCTGCCTCGTGGATGGCGGGTTCGGGTCGGTCTAGGGTTTTAAGGGTTGGGCCTGGTCCGACCGTTGTCAACTTCAGTTACCAGGTTGCCGCTCTGTTTTGTTTGATATGTGATTTAGTTGTTGATTGTTGTGGTACTAGTAGTAGTTGGTGGGGCAAAAGTGGCGTGCCCTATGATAGATTTTGGGGTTTGACTTTAGGGTTTCTGTCTGTTCTGTTGCTATCACTTGGTGAAAGCTGAAAAACTCTAAATTTGTTGTTTTGTATACTTTTTGGGGCGGCTACACCCTATATTGGATGATCTTGTGATCACAAGCTGTGCATTAAAGGAGTTCCAAAGTCAAAAGAATTGAATAAAAAAAAAAAAAGGTCATTTGCAAGCCCTGCAATCCTGTATGAGTTTGTGAATGCCTTGATTCAGAGGGGGATGGTGAACAAAATGACACTTTAATTCGAAGGGGGATGGTGAACAGAATGACAATGTACCTTTATGGGTTTAATTTATTTTTTTGGAAGATTGTGTTTTTATTATCATGAAGGATTACTGTAGGATTAGGAATATCTGCTAACACTTCAGCTTCAGCACCAGATTGGGTCATTGCTGTTTGTTTTATTGGTTTCTGTTTTGGGAAACGCCTTTATGATTCCGTCCTCTTGTCTTACAGGGTGAGAAAAAGGAAGTTAAAATTCATAATGTTTTTGCTGTCATAAGGGGATTAGAAGAGCCTGACCGCTATGTGATCCTAGGCAATCACAGAGATGCATGGACTTATGGGGCTGTTGACCCTAACAGTGGGACTGCTGCATTACTTGACATTGCTCGACGATATTCTCTTTTGATGAAGATGGGGTGGAACCCACGAAGAACGATTGTCCTCTGTAGTTGGGACGCAGAAGAGTTCGGGATGGTAGGTAATATTCTATCTTCATGGCTCACTTGTTTACCATAATGGGTGTGGAGAGGCTGAAATTTGAATATCCGAATTTTGAGTTTGCCCATTGTTTTCAAAATTTAATATGTGGCATGTCATTACATGACATTCAATCATGCATAGCAAAGCAAGGGTGGGCACTAGATCAAATGCTTGTACATCATTTTCTTAAGAAATGAGGAATCTAATGAACACAAGCACTTTCTTGTTAGACTTGTTATGTTTTTTTTTAATAGATAAATTATAGTATTAAGAATATGTAAGGCAAATAGTTTGTGTTACAATTAATTCTTGTGTCAAAGTATTCATTGCATATTATGTTGAAGGCTGCTGTTGCTTCCATCATTTCCGCGCAAAACGGATAAATGTTTTAGCAATATGCATGCACTTTTGTGTTTTATGAGGATGTATGTTAGTAATGGACTCAAGATTCTGATTGTTTTATGTTAAGACAAAAGATTTTAACTGCTCAGATGTTTTGTTGTTCTTATTTATTAAAACAAAATTGATGAAACTCAAACACCAAGTAGGGAAGGTCCTTGGATATGTTTCAAGAATCCTTCCCTTTAGGGTTGAGTTTATTGGTTAACCAGCATTCTAGTTGCATGCATATATTTAATATGGTATTGTAAGTCACTGAATTTTAGCATGCTTTAGCTATTGAACTATTTATCTGCATTAAGACTGCAAAACATGTTCTGCTTCCGTAGGATCTACTGAGTGGGTTGAACAGAACCTTGTCAATTTGGGTGCCAAAGCAGTGGCATATCTTAATGTAGATTGTGCAGTTCAAGGGCCAGGATTCTTTGCTGGTGCAACTCCTCAGCTAGATAATCTTCTTCATGAAGTTACAAAAAAGGTAATTGATAGAAGAAAGCATGTTGTTTGTTTCAAAATATTTTGATCTGCCAGTGTATATAAACTATTAGTAAAATCTGGTGTTTGACCAGATGTATGTCAAATAATGTTGAAAGTAATTTCATTCAGGTCAAGGATCCTGACTCTGTGGGAGCAACAATATATGAAACATGGGCAGCCACAAATCAAGGCATTAGAGTAATTCCTTCATGATCCTTTTCTCTTTAAAATATTAAATCCTTTTTGAAACTCTTACAGATGCCTAAAATTATACGTGCACATTTCAATAGAGAAAAAATTGCAAAATAGGTATTATCTTTGTCATGAACACAAAGATTAAAATGATAACCCCATTTTCCATCAATTCTCCTAAATGCATATTGAACATCACAAATAACTACTTTATAGTTATTGGTTATGCTTATAGGAACCTAAATTATGTTGCCCTCTGGATGATTGATTGGATTGTTATGGCTGGATTGCAGATCCAGAGACTCGGTGGAACTGATTCTGATTTTGCTCCATTTCTGCAACATGCAGGGGTTCCTTCTATTGATATATATTATGGAAGAGGTATATTTGTTGTACCTATACATTAATAATTTCTTGGTTGTCTTTGTAGCTTAGCAAATATTTTCTATTAAATCTGTAGTAGTTTAGGGTCATAGACATCTAATAATAAATGTGAACTTATGGTCATAGACATATCTAAAAGTAAAATTAAACTTACCTTATCCTATAGGAATCTCAAGGAGTCATTTTATGGATTTAAATGCCATTCTATCTTTTATACTGTAATTTTGTTTCCAGCCTAACAAATAGGAGCTTAGAGATTTGACGCCCTTGTTTCTTTGTTTGTTGCATTTAGAAAATACTCAGGAATTAGTATAATTTTAGGGCTCTTTTTGTTCCCTTTCTTTTCTTTTATAAGAATATCGGTCTTAAATCAAAATTTTGCGCTCATTTCTATTTCTTTGTGTACATCGCTGACATCTCATCGTGGTATATGATACTTCAAGTTTTGTGAGAACCACATATAAATAATATACTTCCTCAGATATTAAGGTAGCACCTTAGCGTAGCAGGATGTTGTTTTTGTTTTTGTCTTTTTTTAGGGAATTATTAGGCTATCGTTTCTTTTATAATTTTGAATTTCTAAGTTAGGAGTGAAATGTAGTTTCAATGTCATAAGCAATGAGCTAATGTGGTCAATTTCTTGCTTCTTCAGATTTCCCTGTGTATCACACTGCTTTTGACTCGTATGAGTGGATGACAAACATTGGAGATCCTTTGTTTCATCGTCATGTAGCTGGTTAGCTGGCCTTTCTGACAACACTTATGCATTCAGTCAAAATTTTATATGTAATATTGCTTTTCTATTTTACGTTGTTTCAGTGGCTGGAATATGGGGGCTTATTGCTCTTCACCTGTCTGATGACTCTATTCTTCCTTTTGATTACCTCTCTTATGCAGAGCAGTTACAGGTATGCACCTAATATTCTTGATTTTGTTAGGTATAGCCAGAATTTTGCTCAAGTACTTTAGCAGTATGGTAGATGGGCTGTGATGTTGTAGTTAAATTTCTGGTTCTATTTGATTCTTAAAAAATATGGGGAAGGAATTATTTTCTGAGTTTTGATTGAGGCTATTGGAATCTGGCTAGTAGAGAGGGTTTCATTTTCAAAAATTTTGACCTAGCCTTGTGTATCGAGAAAATTGATCTCTTAAAACAATTCTTCCTTTGTTAGTCATTCTATATACCCAATTATAAAATTTCCATCCAAGTGTTCATAAATGTTGAAGGGCTTCAACATAAGATCTAACGAGAGGAAAAGATAAGGATTTGAAGTTGACATGGCTTTCTTCATGCCTAACAGGCTATAGCACAACTGATTTGACAGTTTTAATGAAATTGTGTTATTAAAATGCTCTGAAATGCATTCCATTTAAATGTGATTCTTATAAATTTCAATGCATCAAAGTGATTTGCTTATTCTATCTCTACCGTTTTTTAGGGGGCTAAAAAAAAAAAAAGAGAAACAAATTGGCAAATCAATTTTCTGGAAAGTTGGTTAAGGACATTCATGTTCTGTCACTGTTCTATTTTTTTCTTTAGATCTTTTAGTGAAATTATCCTTTTATGGTTTCATAGTCTCAAGTCTAATATGTTCCCATTTCTTGCCAGCAATATAAAAGTGTCTTGAGCAATTTATTGGACCAAATCATATCTCTTGATCCCTTAGTTACTTCAATTCAAGGGTTTGCGTTGGCTGCTAAAGAAGCTGAAAATGAAGCAAAGGTAAGATCTGGGGATAAGTCTAGATTTTTCATTTTAAAACAAATGAAAAGATCATGTTCTAAAGCTTTTCACCTCCTTAATGGCTTTCTTTTGCAATCAATGTAATTCTTGGGCATTTATTGCAGCAACTTCGATGGGAAGAAAGTAAGGGTGATTTTGTGGCTCTGAAGTTGCGTGCATTAAATGATCGGCTGATGCTTGCAGAAAGAGGCTTTTTGGATGCAGATGGGCTGCAAGGAAGACGTTGGTTCAAGCATCTTGTACGTATATTTTTCTTGCCTCTGGTTCATAGTCATTAGTAGAACTGATATACTGTCAAAATGGAGCCGGATTAAAATAAACCAATAAAGGAACAATCTGAACGCTAAATCCGGATTAAAATAAACCAAAAAAGGAGCAATCTAAACGCTAAATCTGGATTAAAATAAACCAATAAAGGAACAATCTGAAAGCTAAATGTCATTTTGTTTAATCCAATATCGCTCCATTAGGTTCAAACAAAGGTGCCGACTTGATTCATCAAAGGGGCACTATCTCACTTAATAAAGTACTACTTGGCTATATCAATGCTTACAATGAAAATTTGGACCTGATCTGTAACTCAATTAGATCAAATTATAAAAAAAAAAATTATATCATCTCACTTGGTAAGTATTATTATTTTGACTCTAACATCATTGCCTGCAATGATATTTTAGATGTTGGCTACAAATGCAATTTGATGGATGTATAATGCTCCCAAAAAAAAATTAGTCTCAGCGGTTAGATAAATGTTTTTTAAATTTTTTTGTGCCATTAACCTAATAGAGCATAGTACCTGTTTGAAAATGAACCTGGAAATTTTTTTTGGAAAAATTTAACTTGACATTTGTATTTGCGGCCAAACAGATTATTTTGCAAAATTTGTTGAAGAAAATATTTCATTTTGAATGTCAGGACTTAGGATCATTTTGTACCTGTAATATTTTTCTTTTCCTGAGCCAAGCTGTAAATAATTTGTTAGGAGCCAAATTGAGTTTAAAGTATTGCAATGCTTACATATGGCATCTAATACTTCTTCAATTGTTTGTTTTTATTAGTCACTTATTCATAGTTTCATGAGATATTGGTCAATTCACTTCTGACTATTGTTGTCTTTTTCCTTTTCTTTTTTTGCCAATTTGGAAAAAATTTAATGGCTCCTCCCCACCCCCCTCTCCTGTCTTTTTCTTTTTTTTTTTTAAATTTTTTCGTAACATAACTAGAAATTTACTCCGTCGGATTCTTACATTATTGCTCTAGTGTGGTATTCTGTTTACAATATTCCTGGGAATAGGCAGACTTTTATCATAGTTGGAATTATAGCTTGTTTAGGGTACAAGATATTCCTTTAGGTTATTTTGAAGAAGGCTGCTGCGAGTGTAGATAAAGATCATAGAACAAAAGGATTCATGGAAACGCTGTAACTGCTTTATAAATAGCAGACTTAATATAATTTATATATCACAGATTTTGTGGTCCTTTTGCAGATTTATGGGCCTCCAGATGACTATGAAAGCAAATTGGATTATTTCCCCAGCGTAGCGGATGCTATTTCCCAATCCATAAGCACGAGTCAACTGGATCAGCAGGCAGCAATTCAGCATGAGATATGGAGAGTTGCTAGAGCCATTGAAAGGGCAACTAGTGCTCTCAAAGGACAACTGGCCTGAAAACTGGTTGGAAAAATTTGCACCCCCAACCTGAGGCATCAACTTGTATATAAGAGTTTGTACATTTCTGTATCCATGATGTAAGTGCCGTCTGGACATGCATAGTTTTTGTAAATCATAAAATGCAAATCAACGAAGAGCTAATTCTAGCTGCATTTACTTGTCTATTCCTGTTGCCGTCCTTTCCATTTCGGTTATAATGACAAGAAATAGAGTAACTGGAATGCTAATGAGTTATAGAAAATTTTAAAAATAAATAAATATTTATTTTTTTAAAAAAATGAAAAACTACTATACTATGATAAATAATAATAAAATATGATTAAGTTTAATTCAATTTTTTATTTTAATTAATCTTATTTTTAATTTTGATAAATTTTTAATAAAATATATATATTTTTTACTTTTAACTAAATTAAGTTATTGATTACTTTGTAATTATATCACTTTGATCAATTGGTCTAACAGTGTTAACATAATAATTTAGACGTTGAATTAAAAGATCTAATAATGTCAACATAACAATTTAGAAGTTTGAATTAAAAGAGTTGTTAGATAGGATGGGAGGCAGGGAATCTGATATTGCGATTTCTTTTCTACACAATAGTATTTTCACGTTAAAACTTAAAATTTAAGGTACTCACCAAACCAAATTTGTTATTTTAAAACTTCGTTTGTTTTGTATAAAATAATTTATTTAAAATAGATACTTTTTTATAAGAAAAATATTTTTTGGATAATATATTTTTTTTATGTCTAAAAGATACTACAAAAAATATTAATTTTATTTTAATTTATAAAATTATAATAAAATTCAGACCATAAATATTTTATATTTATATTATTTAATATAAAAATATATTAAACGTAAAAATTTTATGAATTTCACTCATCTCCGGTTATCATTACCGATGAACGATAATTAGTAATGTGTATCAATAGCAAAAAAAGATCAATAATAACCAAATAGAGGAAAATGTGCAAAACATTTTCTTAGAAGATACGGTAAGTTCTTATTATTGAACTACCATATTTATGATAACAAATTAAAACATAAATTGCGATTTTGATTTAAATGTGAATGGCTAATAGCCTATTTTATAAATAATCTAATGTGAAAAAAATAATAATAAAGCTTTAATTGAGAACAAAAATGTTAAATGAACAATTTGGAAAAGGAAAACCATTTTTACGCGCCAGATAGGGGTCGAACCTACGACTTTCTGCTTAGGAAACAGACGCTCTATCCACTGAGCTACAGGCGCTGACGTTTGCCTGAGATCATTAAAACTTTTATAAATCAATATTGCTGCCTACGGTCCTTCTCTCTCCTCGGCTATCTTTTGAAAATGGACAAAAAGCGGCAAGGTAGCAGAAGCAGAAGAAAAATATGGAAGAACCAATCAGCAAGTTCGGCAAAAGCCTAGCGTCCTTCTGCAACCATCTCCAATCGAGCTGCGACGCCCTCAAGCGCTCACTCGACCGCCGTCCCATCCCTCTCGGTACGTTTCTTTTCTTTCCCTTTGTTTCCCGAGAAAACAATTCGTTTACTATGGAATTTATAAAAAAAAAAAAAAAATGGATCAATCGTCAGATTCGGCGTCGTCTACCTTCATACAATGCCTAAACCGCCGCGTTTCAACCGCCAACACGGACCTAAACCTGCTAGAAACGATGTCGTTCGGGACAGTATCCTTTGAGGAACTATTAGGTCATTGTAATGAGGTGTACAAGAAGAACCAAAACAATCTGCTTCTCCTTCAAGATCGTCTTCAGAACCTCGGTTACGTCCCCGGTCGGTTAGCCGTACCTTCAACTTTTTAGCTGTTTGTTTCCCGAGAAAATTATAAATTTGTTCGGCTTTCTTTTTCTTTATGTTATTTTTGTTACATTGTAAATAGAGATGGATGATAAAGAAGAAGAAGAAGATGATGAGAGTGTACAGACTTGTGTTGCTGTGGAAACAAAGGATGTATCGATTATGAAGAGTTTCGAAGAAGACCCTCTGTTGTATCCCAATTCTGTGTTCCGCTGTTTTATTTATCACCAGTTTTTCTGTTATTATTATTCTATTATTCCTATATTTTCAAGTTTCATGCTCATGATTATTTACTTACATGGTCATTCAAGTAATGTGTTACGTTGTGTAGTAGTAGACTAGTAAATTTATTATCAGATCCAACTGGGATCCTGATTTTAACAACCTTAATGGTGTTTTCATCAAGATACCTAAGGGATAAGGAGTGTCATAGGAGATATTTCTTGTGTAATTTTGCCTGATTCAACTGAATTATTATTGTTGGTATTTTCAATGTTTGACGTGGTATGACTAATTGAATGCAATCGATTGAATTTTTAGTTCAATCATTCTATTTCATTTGATTGCATTATATTCAATCATATCATACCAAATGTTTCTAACGGAGTCTAACATATGAAATTATGAATAGAAAGTCTCGATCGTATAAAATCCATTTAATTTGTAGTTAATTCTACTCCATTCGATGGACTGGGAAATTGTATGATTAGTTTCAACCTCAGGAAATTTTATCAGACGTTACTGCCAACAATTTTATGCGTCTCTGCTGGGTGTACATTGTTTTTTCCTTTATTTTATGCAGAATGGACGAGTCATTGAGTTTAAAGAGTTTTGGCCTTTCCGAGGTTTGTCTTGCCACTTTGGCATCTGAAGGTGAATGTTAATTAGTATTTGCCCGATGTGCGTAGTAAATGTTTTAGAAACTCCATAGGATGAACTTGGCTAAACCGCAAAATTATACTGATTTCGCTCTGTGCTAGTGGCATTTCATGTTATGAACATCTGATTTGAATCTTATGTGCTTGTTCAGCAAAAAGTATGATTGCTGATCCTGATCCTGATATATTTATGGGAGAATCAATGAAGTAAGTATTTCAATATTGGAAGTCATTAATATTGCACAGGTAGCATTCAGTCTTTCCTTACTCACTTCTCTGAATTATCCACTTTTTAGGTTTCATGGCGACAAGCAACATGGCACAAGAAGTCCAGATCAAACAGCACCAAAGACCCTAGGAGTAACTGAAGGTACATGGAATTTATCTAGTATCTACCAGTTAAGGTTCTTGCACATTTCATTTAATTATTTGAGCACTATCAGGACCCAATGATTTCAGTCTTGTTATTTTATGTGAATTATAGTGAAAATGGAGAATGACCAGACGCCAGCTGATGTTGTTAGGCCTATTGTAGAAGTATCAAAAGATGATTATGAAAATCTCCCTTCCTACATGAAAAGTCTTACGTCATGGCAGGTATGTATCTTGCTGGGTATTTTAGAAGATCATGTTAATTAAAGCCGCCGATGAGTAATTCATATGTATTAGAGTAGTAGAACAATCAAATAATGTTGCTATTTTGAGTTGGAAAATCCCCTATTGAAGATAGTAATTTGACTAAAGTATGGTATTTGCAGATTATTAGAATCTAGTTTCTCATATTTGCATATGCGTCATGGTTTGTGGTGAATTTGAGTGTTAAACTGCATATTCTGGCAAAAATGCGAAACAGGTCTCTGTTTTTAAGGATATACTCTCTTTATTGTATAATACATCAAGGTGATAACCAAATCTTGTGCTTGATATTGACAGGATCTGCTAGCTGCTGTTGAGAAAATAAACTCAAGCCTGGGGATGAAGGAGAAAACAAATGAAGGTGTCAATTTTCACCAAGATGAAATTGCATCGTTGGGACTGGGTGCGTATACTCAATCTATACCATCAATATGATTTGGAAGAATTATTAAAACAGCCATGAGAGCTTAAGTTAATATTTTTCAATGTTTAAAAAATTAGACACTTCGATTTTTAGCAACACTTCAATCAGTCAGTTCGTATTAACTGTAGGTCTTTAACATTTGAGATTTGTCATGAATGAAAATTTTAGATTCTGATGTCACTTTAAAATTTTGTAATAGCTACGGTGAAAACGGATTTCAATCTCTAGGACAGTTGTAGTGATTTTCTTAGGGCATAATTTTCTCCTCCCAATTATAGCTTTTATTTGTAGTTGATAAATGACTCACGCATGGCTTTGATTGTTGTAGGGCCTAAAGCAAGAACATATTTGCTGCTGCTAACGCGCATGAATCAGTTGGCTGTTGAGGTTATTGATGGCTTAATTTGCTACAAGGTTTTGTCGACTAAATAAGACATTCTATAAGCCTAATTGGAAAATGAAATACATAAGATCGATTTTTCTACTCAAAAGATCATTATCTACCTGCTTCTTAAATCCACAGAAGATACTCTTCATGAATCATATGTACACTTAACAATCGGGTGAATGATTGGTATGTTTTATTGCTCTACTTTGATTTCAGCCCCTGTTTAGTGTTCATTGGTGGTGTATCTGCATTTGCTCACTAATTTATTGAGTTCAGAAGGAAATATGAATCATTTATTTCATTAAACATTTCCTTCAGTTTGCTGCTTGTTTGCTTCTGATTGAATGATTTCTCTGAAATTGATTACGGAGATGAACAATTAAAAATGAAAAAGAAAAAAAAAAGGTAGTTTGAACATTTCACATTCATTAATAGAAAATCTAACCAAAGGACTTAAAAATTAACAGTAACAAAATAAAGAAATTTTGGACATTTGTAAATGAGTTTTTATATTTGATATAATATTAAATAAAAATAGAAATCATTTTCAAAATAAATTTCATGTTTGATTTTAGTTTGATTTAGAGTTGAAACAATTTCTATTTAGTCCTCAATCTCGAGAAACATAAAGAATAGACCTTTCACTGTATAATCAGAGTATTTCTTATTTTCTAACATGTTAAAAAGCTAAATAATATGTATTATTATATTTATACACTAACTGAAATTGAGAAATATAATTATAATAAATTAAGTATAATTATTTTATTTTATATTAGAGAATTTTATTCAATCTTCAATTAAAAAGAGAAAATCATAATTATTATTGTATATTTTACTTAATTAAAAATGCTTAAATAATAGAATGGAATTAAAAAATTTTATATTTAAATTAAATAATTTAAACGGTTTATAAAACTACATATATATATATATATATACACGCGCGCGCGGAGTTGATTTCAGTTCATTTAAGAACGATTCTAGATCAGTAGTTCAATTATTAGTCTGGAGACAAACAATCAAAGTTTTATTATTATTATTTATTTATTCCAAGCCAATTGAATTTGCATCTTCGGTTTGGTTCAAAATTCTCCGCAACTTTGCAGCCAACCCTACAAAGGATGGCGTGGAGAGATTGATCTGCTCTTGAAACTAACACAAGTTCTTCAAAAACGAAACGAAAACCATCACTATTCCAGAGCAAAGAAAGGATAAGCTATAACACCAAATCTGGGCTGTGAAGCAAGTGGAATTCTTTTACATCAACCCTAAGCCCAGAACTTTAAATTCAACCAACCGTTTTACAAGCCCATCCCCAGAGACTAACGATAAATAGAAGAAAGAATTAAAATGTCAAACGCAACCAACTATACCCGGTATACATCCCCTAGTCAAAATCTTGTTATGTACTGCTAAATTACAGTGGAGCTGCATATTGGTAAACCACCAATCTCTAAAAACAAAGGGGGGGGGGGGGGGTCCCTTCATTAGGAGGCAAAGCAAAGAAGCGCGGCTCAAACGCAAACTACATAAAGAGAGACCGACCTCTTCCCTTCCCCACCTGCATAAAATAGGGACCTACAAAACCAATTATCTATCTCTACAGCTCATCTTACTTTGACCTTCATTTGTTTCTATTTGTTCAGGTGTGCCATTCAGTCCTCTCCATCTCCCTTGTACATTATTATACTTACTATGAAGGTTGTCTGATCCAACATAATGTGCAAGTGGAGGACCATCACCTCTTTGCCTAATTGTATATTTTAACTGGCTTCTCAAATGTATGGCGGTTCTGCAACATTTTGAAACCAATCAATGATAACAACAATCAGGCATAAACATAAGTGAATCAGCTAAATGGATAACATGTGCCCCATTTTGGCAATGATCTGAAGTTTCCATAAAGAAAACCCAATATTATTGCTGAATAAATGTCTCAAAAACATGGGGGTGAATTCTAAGCAGTGTTTTGAAAGCCGAACCAGACTGGCTAATCAGACTATTAAAACAGGAAACCCACCAGTCGACCACTCAAAACCAGAGTTCTTAGAAAACCGGCCAAAACTGGGAAAAATAGTTAAAATTCTGTGAATGTGACTACACTGGTTGAACCAAAAACTGTCATTGGTTTATCATACTATACTTTTATAATTTTTTTTGAAAATATTTTGAAATATTTTTCTTAATTCTTTTTTAAAAAATCACTATTGAACCGAAGTGATCAAACTGGTCAAACCAAAAACTAGTCAGCCACTGGTCTGATTTTAAAAATATTGATTCTAACTCTATGCACATTCATTAGTATGGGAGCAACATGTACCTGGTTTACTGTATAAGACCTCTTTGGCGTATTATCAGAATGCTCCAACCCAAGGTACTGCTCCCAAGCACCATAAACATCTCTTCTCTGAATAAATAAATTAATTAATTAAAAGAACTCTCAATTTAAATACTCAGCCACATGATCACCAATCAGTAGGAAAACTCAGAAAATAGAAATTCATTTCCAGAGAAAAAACTCATAGAATCACCTGAAAACGAGTGAACACAATGTCAGAATCCTGCAGGTAATCTGGGCGACCTAGGGACAGAAATGCAAATTTCCACTGACAAAAAGGGAGATGTGAGTAATTCAAATATGCACCGCACACAAAGAAAACAACAAAACTTTACAAATTAATGCATATAAATTGATGATCAGTGAGCTGCCAAGCAGCATGGAGTCCATACTGGGCCTCAATGCCTTTCCCATCTTCCCTGATTTACATGTCCATGCTCATTTCTTGTTAGGCAGGGAAGAACCAAGTGGCAAGAGAATATGCACCTCCTGTGGTCTTGAGTTTAAATCTGCTAGAGGCTACAGGAAGGTAAGTTCCCATGATTCCCAAGGCCCAGCATAGATATTTTCACTTGGACTGACCCAAGGAAAGGACATACTGGGTAAAGCCCAGAAACCTCTTACCACATAAACCAAAAATAAAAAATAAAAAAAAAAAAGCACGGTGCAAGATACCTTAGCAAATTCCTCATCAGGAACCTGCAATTTCTTTTGTATCCGGACTTTTACTTCAGCTAAAGTTTCACCTTCATGGATGACCAAGAAAAAGGGCTCCCCAAAATTCTGTACTTGCTGTTCAGGACACAAGGTAATGGCACGTAAGAACTTGAAAATTTTACGCAACTTAGCAATAATTTCATCGCAACCAGATGGCTAGAAACAGAGCCTAGTAATCAATTTAAGAAGTTCCACTACCATTTGATTCTGAGCTGTCTCCCTCGTGAAGTGATAAACATGGATCAAACGATCATGGGGACCAAGGTTCTTCTCTTCTTCTGGGATCTGTCATGAGAGAGAGATGTTAGTTTTCAGTGTGAGAATACTGGCCAATGAACATTGCGGAATGCCACAATTAATTTTAAGATGCTACTGCAAAAATGAGGTTCAATAAAATGCAACATCAGGGAAAATTTTGAGTCAATCAACATAAGTAATAGACAATCTGGAAAATATTCTGAGGTTGAACAGAAAATCCGATAAGTTGCACTTTTACCAACCAGAAGCTTTAAAGAGCACCATACTTCCTATTTGATTCAGCAGGCTTCCGTCAACAAAAAAAAAAAATGCAGAGTTATGTAGGATATGAAGTTTCAAACTTTCAATCAGCAATTACCTTACAATTTGATGTATGTGCTTAACTGCAATCCCCTTTAATTCTAAACTCAGATGCACACATTAACACAAACACTCATGCTTAAATATTGATACAATGTCTAAGAAGAAACTTGCACCAAACTCTAATGATCCCCTAGTGTATGTTTGATGGATCATAGCAGATGTGCAGTGACAGCCAAATGAGACAATTATATTATAGAACATGTGAAAATAGCAGAATTCAGCAATCCAAATAGTAGGAGGAAAAAGATGGAAAAGGGCTTGCCTCTTCCGCACGCAATGTCCAATATTGGTCATTTATATTCTCAATTTTTTCATAGGGAGGAAATATCTGCAAAGGCAACATCACAAAAACAAGTTAAAACAAGCCACCGACAAATGGTACAGACAGAACACCTTAAAGATAAATGAAATTCCATAATATATTGTCAAAATAAACCAATGATAATTAAACAAGATCCTTATTTTGTTAGTGATCAAACTTCAGTAACTAAGAAATTACCTTATAAATCTTGTGGTAGAAAACTTCCAGAAGTCGAAGTTCTGCATTAGGGTGAGACAACTCCACCTGTTTCATGGAGAACAACATATTCAGATTTTTACTAAGTCAAAAGGGGAGGCAAAAGGGGGCTCAACACAAGAATGTTAGTGTCAAAGGCATACTATAACAGTTTGAAACCATCTATAAACCCACTATTTAAGTATGAAAACTAGACAAACTAACGATTAACATTTGTAGGTATATGATCTTCAGTCTTTCATATCATAAGATGATTTCTAAACCAAATAAGCTCAAATAATAGGTGCTTCAGCAACCAATATGCATCAGCAATCAGAAAGCCGGAGTCCAAAAGATTTTACCTTTGTTTTAAGTTCATCAATCACATCTCCCACTGTGCTCTGTTTAGGTAATCTAATATTATGAATTACAACCTGCAAACATTTACAGCAAGATTAGAAGAAAGGCTAGATTATCCAGAAAAAGATGGTAGTGATGGATTCACCTCATCCTTAGTAGCATGATGGAAAGCAACTTTCAGATTTTTTAAACCTTGCAATTCTGGAAGAGGAATGTCCAGAACTTCATAATACAAAATGTCAGAGGTCTGTGTAAAGAACAAAATGATGAAATTATCAGCTATGTTGTGTTGCTACATTAGGAGTAAAGGAGCAATCTCTTGAATCCACGGGACATGTACCTGATTGTAATGAACTAACATATCTGACAGATGCTCTACTCCCCGATACTTAATTGGTTGGGGCTTGGGCTGCTGAGAGTAGCAGTTGTGAGATGTTAACCTAATTTTGGATGGATCATCTAAACCAATT
>CATIWR010264295.1:0-11708 GCA_949677035.1 Omphalea diandra | reverse complement strand
AAGATTATATATTAATTTAATACATTTATATGTTATATATTTAAATAAAAATATAAAAATTAAATATTGTAAATATATTATATATTCACGTGAATATTACTTAATATAATTATTTTTATAATTATAAAGTTATATTTTTATTAATTTTATGCATTCAAAATACATAATTTTATGTTATAATATATTTCTTAATATTTAAAAGGATAATTTATATGAATAAAATCAATTTGAATAATTATGAAATTTTTTAAAAAATAAATTTGGGACTGAATCGAAAATAAAGGACCAAATAACATCGAAAAACCATACCAATTTTTTCAGTTCAGTTTAGTCTTGATCCTTCATCTTGTTTGATCCAACCTTGATCTTTCAATTTTTGAAGGATTGATTCTTGGTCCAGTTTTGGGGTTTTTCAAAGCCCTGGACCTGACCAAACCATGCTCAGCCTTATGAGCAACACTCAATGATCAGATTACTACTTTGAAAGCTTGAAAATCTCTTGCTAAAGTACAAATTAGCCAATGGTGTTTATTTGACTTGGGCAAGTAAAAGGCTTACAAATTCACTAGCTTTGGGCAAATCTCATCCCCTTTAAGCATGGCTCTCTACCCAGGCCTAGTAAAAAATTCCAAAGGTAAAGGGCATGCCATATTTATTTTGGGTTGGGTTACCCTTCTTCAAGCATCTTGTGCACCCAATCTTTCATTGACTCACAATTATTATGGTGAAATTCAACATCATAAGTCTTAGCCTTATTGTCAGGCTTGTATATCTTTTTACATAGCTCAAGCCTTTCCTTTTCTTGCTTTTCCTTGAGCTCTTCAATCTCTCTATCATGCCAAGCTTGTACTTCTTTTTTAGTGGTTCTGCAGGTCCTGACCTCATCTAGCTCAACTTCAAACTATTGTCTTACCTTTGGAACCTCCTCTTTTAAGTTTTAGTTAGCTGAGCTTATACTGGTCTTCAAAAGCCAAGGCAATTAAAGGCACCCTTCTTAGGGCTAGGCTCTTCCTAAAGATCATTTATTATTGGGTTTAGTATGAAGGTCTTCTTTGGTTGATTTGCACCTTTTTGTTTAGATTTATCGGCCATAACAACTAGCCTTTTTAATAATCTCTAAACACTTAGGCAGTGGTCGTCCATATGTCCTTGATGACTCTCTTTTTAGGGCATTCACCCAACCTTGTGTTTCGCACCACATAAGAATACAAATGTATGGGCATTTATATGAATCATAACTTTGTTGGACCCAGTGCTCTACTTTCTTATTGGGCGAACCACTTTTTACTGTAGCCTTGAATTTAGTGTAATAAGTAAAACTAATCAACATTATTGCTTTAGTCTTGTCCTTCTTAGTTAAAGGAGAAACATATTTTTCTCTAGTCATAGGTTTTCCATTAGTCCTCTAATAATACAAGTCGAATGACTAAATTCATCACCTTAGAGAATGGCTTGATTTCAACAAGAGCTTCATTCTTCCTCGAAAACAAAATCTTGCCTTTCTCAGTGGCCTTATAGATACCATTCTTATAATTTATATAGTTCGTGGTCAAATGGCTCCATACATTATGGTATTTATAAGAGTCTTTGCCTTTTCTTTCTTCCAAAATAGGAATAATATAACCATCTGATAACTAAGCTATCCATGCTTCACTAGGCATTCAAATATCTCATATACCTTAGTTAGGTCAAATGAGTATTCCTTAGCAATTTGTCCATTCTTTTGCATGGCCTTATCTTTCTTTTATGTTTTAGGCTTAGCCAATATTGGGCACTTATACCCTTTCCTAGTAGCTTAACTATAGTAACTTCCTCTTCATTTGTGTCTGAGCTGTTATAATCAAAAGTTGCTACATATGTATCCTTGTAATAAGTTACTTTGGAGGATGCCTTTTGTTGCTCGCTTTCTTGTCATAATTTCTCAAAGCTAATCGCCCTTGCGCTCAGCTCATAAAGATCTGTGAACTTAGAACCTTCAAAATGCTTTCAGACCTTAAAGTGTAACCCGTTCAGTGCTACGACAACACAATTTGCTTTAGGTATCTTTGCATGGCATAGAGTTCAAACCTTTTTGAACTTGAGTAATAATTTTTTGACAACTTCCCTACCAACTGCTTTGCTTGGATGAGGTTGGCTAAAGTAATAGAGGGGTGAGACTAATAAAATTTTATGTGAAATTTCTCCTTCATGACCTTCTAACTTGCAATAAACCTAGTTGGGAAAATAGTATACCATGTAAAGACAGTCTTTATTAGTGAATTTCCAAACAACCATAACTTCTAAAAATCCTTAACTATTGCATTATTGTGGAATCATTATGTTCTCCTAATAACAATGTGAACTTATGAAATTTATAACCTTTCAAGAAAGGTTATAGCTTATTTACCCATTATGGTATGACTTTGTGTAAGCTGGCCTTGGTAAGGGCTTTATGTATGCCCTGATTTTCTCAAGTGAATCTATCAACTTATATTTATCTAGGCTAGCTGGGTAGTACTCATACTTGTATTGGGTTGGACAACCTGTTCTCCTAAGGTACATTTGAAAGGTATCACATTACCGGCTGCAACATAAATAAATACCACACAAAGAGGCCACATTGCTAGATTTTATTGATAATATGACCGAGATGGGATGTTCAACTGGAAGGTCTACTAAAAATTAGACTCAAGCAGAGAAAAGTCCTACTTGGTTGATTGATGAAGTGCCAGATGTTAAGGGTTTAGGAGAATCCCTTGTTCAACATTACTTGGGCAAGCGAGTATGTCACTGCCCTCAGCTCCCTTTGAGAATACAGCCCCTTTGAGCTTGAAGCCTCTATTAGGAATCTCTTGTCTAGTGTTAGGGTCTGCCTCCTTTCTAATAAAGTGGTCAATTGGACAAGATAATTAGTCGAACTTTAATAAAATGTCCTTTTAGGTAGCCCTATTATCTTCCACTGATGGTCCAATAATTGAGGGCATTTGATTAATCATATTGTTAAATATGGTCCAATTCTTAGTTGTGATCTGACTAGTAATTTAAGAATAATCAATATCTGTGAAAACTGCTTTTCAAGGTATAAGAGTATGCCTTTGAGAGTCGGCCAAATCATTCCCTTAAGTTGGGTCATTGACCTGTGAGTTCTCATTGGACTTGTTGTTCATCATGGCTACATCAATCTCTACCTAGGTGAATTGCACTTTCAACTGGTCTAAGTCCTCACAAAGTGCTTCATACTTAGTCTCCATTAGCATAAAGGTCCCATCAAGTGTGCCAAAAAAATATTGCCCTTATTGAGCTAGGTTGATTTAACCTAAGTCATGAATTTCGTTTGATCTTGACAATAGAGATTGATCAATTCTAATGCTTTCATTAAGTGTTATTTTGCATATTATAAGTTAGATTTAGTCATTAGAAGTTGGATGGAGTCTAAATCTCTAACCTTGTAAAGTTCACTTTAATTCACAAAGAGTGTACTGTAAATTTTGACTGTGAATCAGTCATAAGGAAGGATGAAGCTAGGCCAGAGGAATTCACAGACAACTTTGCTACCGCGACACACCCAAAGTTGGCAAAGCCTTAGTCATAGAAGAATTCGTGGTGTGTGTCACGCCTTAGTCACTACTGTGACTTTCGTAATGACAAAGGAGGGAATTAAAGCCACAACTATAGCTTACCAGGTGTCCCAGGTCCATTGAAGATTAAAAGTCGCGAGTGCAAAAGTTTGTTCGAGACTGCAACTCAAGCAGTTGAAGTTTTCTCTTCAAATAGAGGAATTCGAGGTCTCATTCAGGTCCAAGATATTGATATCTCATGACTGCGACTTTTGAGAGTGGTTATAATGCAATGACTATATTTTCCTGGATAACCAATGGAAAGCAACCATATGGACTAGCCATTAGACACAATTGGGGTTCCTTTATGGAAATTGAAAATTTGCTACTCATTCTTTCATTTCTCATTTATGTTTTAGTGATTGTTTGGTGTGAGCAATAAACACCATTGTAAGAGGTTTTAATGTGAGCCTTGAAAACACTTGTAAGAGATTTTAGTGTGAGCCTTGAAAACTCTTGTAAGAGGTTTTTGTGTGAGCCTAGAAAACACAAGTTGTAAAAGTTTGGTGTGAGCTTGGAAACACCATGTGAGTTTAGTGAAATACCTAATTGTAGAGAATTAGGGAGTGGACGTAGGGTTTGTTAACACCTAAACCACTATAAACACTTGTATCAATTTCTCTCTTCTTTTACTCTACTTTTTAACCACCTTATCCCTAATTTTATTTTTTAATTGAACCCCAATTCAACCCCCCTTCTTAGTGCCCTAGGCCAACAAGTGGTATTAGAGCCAAGCCTCACAAACAAACCTTAATTGGGTGAGCAAAGATCATGGAACAAAGGGAATCCACTTATACCTCAAGCCTTACTTTAATGGAGCTTACTATACTCATTAAAAGTATAGGATGGAGATCTATCTTGATACAAATCTGGTAGATCTTTGGGATATTGTGGTTAAAGAATGGAAGCCACCCACCAAAGTGGTGGATGGGAGTGAAGAACTCATTCCTAGAGAAGAGTAGGTTGAAGCACATTGAAGATCAAATGGCAAGAATAAGAGAGCCATGACAATTCTTCTAAGCTCTCTCTCAAGAAAAGAGATTGAAAGAGTACAACATTGCCAAATAGCCCATAGGATATGGAAAGCATTGGAAAACTATCACGAAGGCACCACTTTGGTGAAATCCAGCTGGCTAGAGATGTATGTGATGGAATGAGAGTTGTTCATGATGAAGGAGGATGATAGCATCATTGACATGACCAATAAAATCCTAGCAATCATCACCAACATGAAGAAGTTTGGTAGAATTCTCATAAATCATGAGGTAAACTCCAAAATTTTAAAGTCTTTACCTCTAGAAAAGTTTAGTGCTAGAGTGTGCAGTATCCCAGAATTGAATCTAAAAATAGCGAAGGTGCCAATGGATGTCTTGATAGAAAAACTCTTAATTCATGAGTTAGCCTTAAAGAAAGATGATGAGATGAAGAAAATAAGGGGCTAAGGAGAAAAATTTAAAAAAAATGAAAAGAAAATGCTCTCTAGAAGGGCTAAAGAGCTCATTAGAAGAAGAAAAGAAAAAAGGAACTTCAAAAAGACAACTCCTAATCCTAGAGAGAGATCAAATGAAGTCATTTGTTATGAGTGTGGCAAGCAAGGCCACATCAAATATGATTGTCCCAAGTTAAAGAAGAAGAAGAAGAAAGGGGATAAAGGGAAGAGGAAGTGCTTCAAAGCCACTAGGGATGACAACTCAAGTAAGGATGAGGAAGATAAAGAGATTGCCAACATATGCTTCATGGCTCAAGAGGATTTTCCTAATGAGGTAATCACTTCATCTCATATTCTTTCTGATTATGATGATCTAGATGATGTATATGAAGAGCTTTTAGAAGCTCTCACAATGAGATGTGACAAATATAAATCATAAATGAAAACTTACAAGAGAAAATGCTCTAAATTAGAAGATGATTACAAATCTTTAAATGATCTTGTAAGTGAATTGTGGGCTTCAAATGAAGAACTTAAAACATATATGAAAAATCTCCCTAAGTCATCTTCATCATTAGCCTCATTAAGAAAAGAGAATGACTCCCTAAAAGGAGAAGTCATTGAGCTTAGAAGCTCTATCTCAAAGTTTCGCAAAGGTAAGGAAGCTTTAGATACACTAATAGTATCACAAAGGCCACTATTAATTAGACATGGTTTAGGCTTCAATGGAGCCTCCTCATCCATACCATCACCTACTACATTTGTTAAAGCAAAAACACCTTAAACTTTAAGAATTGAGGGTATTGGCAAGAGAGGTGCTCCTAGCACTAAGCCACCTATGCCCAAAGGCAAAAGAAAAGCCACTCAAGGCTTAAGAGCCAAGGTTCAAAGGACAAATCATGCTTGCATGTATAACAAGAAACATGCTCATGCACACAAACACAAACAATTCTCTTCTACTTCTCATCATTCATGCACTTGCATGCATTCCCATAACCAAAGTATGAGAAAAACACCTACCCATAGTAAGGTTGTGCATAGGAGAAAGACTCATAAGTCTAAACTCCAATGTAATTATTGCATGAGGTATAGACATATTAATATTTATTACCACATTAGGAAGGCTCACCGCAAATTGGAGGAACCTTCAATGTCTAACTCCTTAAGACCCAAGTATGTTTGGGTACCAAAAAAAAAATGATTTATTTGTATTGTGTAGGGATTTGTGGCAGCCACTGATAAATAAAGCAATTGGCATGTGGATAGTGGATGCTCTAAGCATATGACAGGCAATAAGAAGCTATTCATATCATTGAAAGAAAAAAAAGGTAGAAATGTCACATTTGGTAAGGTAATTGACATTAGAACCATTGGTAAGAATGGTTGTTCTTTAGTTGATAATGTTTTATTAGTTAATGGCTTACAACATAATTTGTTGAGTGTAAGTCAATTATGTGACAAAGGTAATAAAGTCACCTTTGATCCTAGAGAATATTGAGTCACCACATTAGTGGATGATGAGGTTGTTTTTAAGGGTGAAAGGAAGGGCAATACCTACATAATTGGCTTAGACAATTTAGCTAACCAATCTTTCAAGTGTCTTATGTCTTTTAGTAATGAGGCTTGGTTATGACATATAAGGCTTGGACATGCAAGCATGGATTTACTACAAAACTTATCTAAAGGAAAGCTAGTGGAAGACCTTCCCAAGCTAAGCTTCACTAAAGACAAGATATGTGGTCCTTGCCAAATGGGAAAGCAACATTAAGCCTCCTATAAAGCTAAAAATGTTGTAAGTTCATTTATACCTCTTTAACTAATTCATGTGGACTTGATAGGACCTACTAGAAATGCTAGCTTAGGTGGAAAATATTATGCACTAGTGCTAGTTGATGATTACTCTAAGTTTACTTGGGTATCCTTTCTAGCTCATAAGAATGACACTTTTGATGTAAAAGCTTTACAAAAAGAATTCAAAATGAAAAGGGTTACTTCATTTCTTCTATAAAAAGTGACCATGGAAAGGAATTTCAAAATGAGTCTTTTGAAACTTATTGTTTAGAGAATGAAGTTTTTCATAACTTTTTAACTCCTAGAACACCATAATAAAATGGTGTTGTAGAAAGGAAAAATAGAAAACTAGTAGAAATGGCTAGAACCATGCTCAATGGGTATTTTTTACAGAATTACTTTTGGGCCGAAGCCATTAATACTTCATATTATATTACAAATAGAGTTTTTAAAAGACCCATTCTCAATAAAACTTCTTATGAGGTATGGAATGGTAGAAAAACCAAGATATCATACTTAAGAGTATTTGGATGTAAGTGTTATATATTGAATACCAAGGATAATCTTAGGAAATTTGATTCCAAGACCAATGAAGGTATATTTTTAGGTTATTCCATCATTAACAAGGCTTATAGAGTCTTTATAAGAGTTCTATGGCAGTTGAAGAGTCTATGAATGATGTTTTTAATAAATCTAGTAAACTTGATGTTAGGAAAGGTATTTTTATTGATGATCTTATAGGTGACATTAA
This sequence comes from Omphalea diandra, assembly GCA_949677035.1. Classification (NCBI taxonomy): domain Eukaryota; kingdom Viridiplantae; phylum Streptophyta; class Magnoliopsida; order Malpighiales; family Euphorbiaceae; genus Omphalea; species Omphalea diandra. Next base: position 4,141 of record CATIWR010264295.1, on the reverse strand, counting down.
AAAATTAGAGTTAGAAGACACTACAAGAAAAAAGGATAAAGATAAGGAAGAAAGTGAATGATTAAGAGTAAATGAGGTACAACAACATCAATAAAAAATTGAGCCAAGTCAAGATCTATCCAAGGATTGGAGATTCTCCAAGGATCACCCCAAAGATTTGATTATTGGTGATACCTCTAAGGGTGTAAGTACTGGATCTTAACTTAATCTTTTAGATAATAATCTTGCTTTTATTTCTCAACTTGAGCCAAAATCCATTGATGAGACTTTTGATGATGAAAGTTAGGTGATTGCCATGCAAGAGAAACTCAACCAATTTGAGAGAAATAAGATATGGGAACTTATCCCTAGGCTTAAAGAACACCCAATTATAGGTTGCAAATAGGTGTTTAGGAACAAGTTAAATGAGTAAGGTTTCATCACTAGGAATAAAGCTAGATTGGTTGCTAAGGGTTACAACCAAGAGGAAGGCATAGATTATGATGAAACATTTACCCCCGTTGCAAGGTTAGAGACCATTAAGATTCTTTTATCCTTTGCATGCCATATGAATTTTAAAGTGTTTCAAATGGATGTAAAAAATGCATTTTTAAATGGAGTAATTGAGGAGTAAGTTTATGTTAAATAACCTCCTGGTTTTGAGTCTCATAATTTTCCTAATCATATTTTTAAATTGAATAGAGCCTTCTATGGATTAAAACAAGCTTCAAGAGCTTGGTATGAAAGGCTTAGTTCATTTCTTTTGAAAAATGATTTTGATAAAGGAAAGGTGGACGCTACACTATTTGTTAAAAGGCACAAGCATGATACACTTATTGTATAAATTTATGTTGATGATATCATTTTTGGTGCTACTAATGAATCTCTTTGTGAGGATTTTGCTAAGTGTATGACTAGGGAATTCAAAATAAGTATGATGGGAGAGCTCAAGTTCTTTCTTGGTCTACAAATCAAGCAGACTAAAGAAGGGATCTTCATCAACCAAGCTAAATACACAAGGGAGATACTCAAGAAGTTTGGTATGGATAGTTGCAAATTAGTAAAAACCCCTATGAGTAGTATCATCAAGTTGGACAAAGATGAATCAGGTAAGACAGTAGATGAAAAGAGATATTGAGGTATGATCAGATCTCTACTTAATCTAACTGCATCTAGGCCTGATGTTATATTTAATGTATACATGTGTGCTAGGTTCCAATCCTCTCATAAAGAATCACATTTAAATGTTGTTAAAAGAATTTTTAAATATTTGCATGGCACATTAAACTTAGGTTTATGGTATCCTAGGGACTCATCTTTTAGTCTCATAGGTTATTCAGATACGGATTATGCTGGTAGTCTTTTAGATAGAAAAAGTACTTTTAGAACTTGCCAATTCATAGGAGAATGTGTAGCATCTTGGTTTAGCAAAAAGCAAGTTTTAGTGGTCTTCACTACGAAAGCTTAGTATGTAGCAACGGGTTATTGTTGCACCCAAGTACTTTGGATGAAACAACAATAAAAGGATTTTGGCAAAGTAATTGATCACATTCCCATTAAATGTGATAACATTAGTTCTATCAATCTATCTAAGAATCCCATCCAACACTCTAGGAGTAAACATATAGACATTAGACACCATTTTCTTAGAGATCATGTGCAAAAAGGTGATGTTGTGTTAAAATTTATTGACACAAAAAATCAACTTACAGATATTTTCATTAAACCTCTCAATGAAGAAAGATTGAACTTCAATAAAAGAGAATTGGGAATGCTTGATGGAAGCTCCCTAAAGTGAAAATTTTGATCTTGTGTTGATTGTTTTTCAAGATGTCTTGTGCTTTTCTGTGATATATTGCAATTAATTTAGCATCAACAAGTGGATCACAATTTTAAATTTTTCAAAAACTTAATTCTTCTTCTTATCCTTACTGCCTTGTAATTTGCGATTGCCATTTATTGTTCACAGTCACGAATTAATGGTCCATGTCACCCGGAAGGCAATTGTCAATTTGTGATTGCGACTTTTACTCTCCATCGCGAATTTGGATAAGATTTCAAATTTATTGTTGTTGGAAACACGTATTCCCAATGAATTTTTTTCAGTTACTTTCATTTTTCGAAAATTGCGATTGTGAGTCCTTAATTCGAGGACACGAATTTGAGTAACTACTAAGCCATTAAGTGATTTCACTGCCAACCATTTCCAATTCTTCATAAATCCAATTCTAGCCATTTCCACACCCCTTCAATGGCCATATAAAGCCCCTAAATTGTGATTTTCATCATTTCATCCTACTCTAGATCAATTCTCTTTCTAAAACTCTCTAAATTTCTCAAACTCTCTCTACCTTTTCCATGGCTCCTAAGAAAATTTTAAGAGCAAAAAAGGCCAAGGTTGTGGCTCAACCTTCTGCACCCCCAACACTTCAACTAATGAAAGGCATCACAAAAGATGAGAAAGAGCGCTTTAAAGCCAACTCTTCAAAAATCATCCTCCCCAATAAAAATCCCTTGTACATTTCTATTGGAGACTTTTGGAATCAACGCAGAAATTCGTGCATTCCTATCGAACTTAGGCTGGAATGAGTTCATCTTTCGGGATGAACTCGGTTATGAAGAAGTCATTAGGGAATTCATGTGTATGATTCAACTGAATCGTAAAGCAAAATCTCGAGTAGGGCAATACAGGTTAGTTTTTAGGGCTTTTGGTGATCCATACTTTATTATCTTTGAACAACTTTCCTCCCTTTTTAACCTTCAAGTCGGAGAAAATATTCCTTTCATTATCTCCGCTCTTGATGTATATATTCTGAATTTTGGTTGAAGATTTCCATTGAAACCAAACATGACCCGAAAACCTCCCTAGCTAAATATATAAAAACCCTACCTTTTTGGATACTCCATCATATCATCACATTTTCCATAAATGCTAGAGGTGATGGTAACGAGAAAGTATCTCAAAAGGACTTAGCCTTTCTATTCTGCCTTGTCAAAAATAAGCCTATCCAAATTGGTCGTTGTCTTATGGATTAATTGATCCACAAAAACACTAAGGCCAAAAGTCAATTCCTCCGTCCTTTACATATAACAGCCATCTATTGCTTCGTAGGAGCACTAGATGAGGATAATGAAAAATTCTTCAGCAAAAAACTCCTCTTTTCTCAGAATTTTCTTAACCTCACCTATTTGATTAATGCCAAAGCTATACACTTGGACACATAAAAAAGATGGAAACTTCCCAAGCCTCTAAGAGAAAGAGGCTCATCATTGAAGAAGGAACCCTACCACCCCTCCCCCCCTCCCTTAACCGAAACCCAAATCCAAACTATCTCTTGCCACCATCAATCACAAAATGGATAAGATAATGAGAATGATGAAGAGGTGATTCCTTTTTCTCTCACATCTTCATAGTGACATGATGGATTTTTAAGAAAAATTGGATATTCCTCCTTGCAATCTTCCAGATTTTACTGAATTTGAAGATACCCAAGAAAAAGAAGGCAATGAAAAAGTTGGGATGGAAATGAAGCAACGAGTGAAGACAATGAAAAATAATAAAAAACTTTTGGAAATGATGATGACTCTCAAACATTTTAGAATATGACTTTTTTGTATCTTCTTTTTGTTTTTTGAATGAAAAATTATGATACCACAGTTTGCTTACATATGAATAAAAATGTTTCTTTGAAATTCTTTATCTGATGTGATTGATGGAATTTACTTTTATGATTACAATTCTTATTAATTTGTTCCTTATGAACACTTATCTATTTGATCTTGTCAAAGGGGGAGAGACAAAATCAAGAAAGAATATAATGGGGAGAAAAAATAACTTGCAAGTAAATAGCATAAGTTGTGGGGGAACTTTGTAGTCATACATAGAAATTTCACTTTGATTGATTGAATGTCATACTTAGGAAATTTCACCTTGATCTTTGAAATTTTTTAAGCATTCTTTGAATCATTCACCATTTCAACTTCATAACTTCAAAACTCATGCATTTATTTTTTCCTTAGTATCAATCTAAGTTGTCAAAATAAAAAAGGGGGAGATTATTGGACTAGGTTGATTTAACCTAAGTCATGAACCTGTTTTGATCTTGGCAATAGAGATTGATAAATTATAATGCTTTCATTAAGTGTTGTTTTGTAGATTATA
>CATIWR010264294.1:0-34340 GCA_949677035.1 Omphalea diandra | reverse complement strand
ATATATATATATATATATATATATATATATATATATATATATTTTTGTTTTGTCTATAAATATATATTTAATATATTTTTTGTTAGTGTAAAATATTTTATTTATAATTAATATAATTAATTTTTAAAAAAGTAATTCATAAAATTTTTGAAAAATATGAGACAAAAAGGAGAAATTTCTCCGGTTAGAATGAGTAAAGACAAAAGATGATCCTGGCTTTTTTTTTTCCCCCCAACGACAATGAAAATTATTTTATTGATTAAAGAGGATCAAAAACATCATCACTTAATAACTACGGTATCTCACTAGGAATCACAATCTGCCAACTTGGGTTAAATAATAGTCCTTGATGTTTAGAAACCTAGTTAGCCACTCTGTTACAACTCCTAGGAATACTATTAAAAGTTCACAGCTCAAACTTTGTAGCTTCAGATTTGATGTCTTGGAGCATAGGCTTGATCTCTTATAGGACATCCTCACTGTGGTTATTGACACATGTTACCGCGAAAGAGTCAAATTCACAAACCACCTTAGGAATACGAAGATGTCTTGCGAATCTGACGACATCTCGGAGAGCTAGAGCTTCAGCTAACCACGAAGAAGAGCACATAAAACTTTTGACTTGCCTATGAATAAGAGAGCCTCTACTATCTCTATAAACGAATGTGGCTAGACACCTACCCAAGGAAGGAACCAAGGAAGTGACAATATTAAATTTCAACACACTTTCCAATGGCTTCCGCTAACAAAGAGGAGTAGGCTGGAGATCCAACTGATCTATTCTTTAAAAGTGCAAGATAATGGAATTCTCGAATTTTATTTCTTCTCTATCAGTGAGATTGTTTTATTTTTACGATGAAATTTAAGGAACAACAATTACTTCTTACTATGTAATTCAACCCATAATTAATAAAAAATTGTCCATATTTCAAATTTTGAGCTAATACCTAAAAGAATTAAATTATTTTAGGCTATATTAAATTAATTTGAATCTTTCACATCTCAACTAATATATAAATTAACCAAACGATTCCTAGATCAATTTATTTAAGACAAAAATAATATAAACTTTTCCACTAATATGTCCATATATATATGAGTTTTTTTTTTTTTTGGCAAAAGCTATTGATCATATTTCATACTTTAGTGAAGAAGTGAAAGACTTCACTTCCAATTTACTGAAGATTTAACTAAAACTGACATAGTAGGGCTTTTATTTTATGGTTATCTATGGCCACCCCAAAAAGGCTTACTCACCTAACTGAGAAAGACAATAAAAATTGGATGTAATAGTTAAGAGGAGAAGCCAAGAAATTCAAAGATAATATCAACAAGAAGATAAATAATAATAATAATAATAACCACCATTTGATGTAGCAAATCCAAACAAAGGCATCTTACAGTGCCAATAATACAAAAGAAATTAATTGAACATTGAGTATGCCGGATCAAATGTCTCTTTTTGCAAGGCAAACACCTACAAGCTGCCATTTGTGAGTGAAGATGAAGCTTTGAAGAGAAACTTCATAAAAGGACAGATTTAACTTCCATATAATTATCATAATATAGTCAAAAATAGGAAAGAAAAGTAACCCATAACATACTAAACAATAAAGCTATTAAAATTATTAGAATCTTAGTTAGTGGTAATGTAAATCTACTTAAAAGTGGACTTCAGATCTTCAATATAATCTTTTCTCCAATACTAAAAAAAAACTACTAGGATTATCTTCTGCTATATATATATATATAAGAAAAATTTAGAAGGCTAAGGCTACCCTTTGTTCTCCTGTCTCCATCCTAATGATAATTAATGGGAGGATACTTAATGGCAACCTTCCCGATCCTAACCGATGAATTTAGTTATTTATTTTTAGAAAGATTATTTCTTATATAAAATTTAATTTCTATATGGAGAGAGAGAAATTTTTATAAAATAGGAGACGAAAAATATGATAGAAATTTCTCATTTTGTTAAAGCGGATATACATTTTCTCATCTCGTTATCATTTCTATTTATTATATAGCTTAAGCTATGCAATATAAAAATAAAAAAAAAAGTTTAATATTATTTAGTTTTAACTTAATTGATCTCTTTATTTTGTTTTTGAATAATATTATTCTTTTTTCCATTAATATAGTAGGAAATTCATATTTATAGTGAGAAAGAGTCACTCTCATTGTATGGTCCACAGACTATTGAGCCTCTAGTTAAAAATAAATTAAATGAAATATTTTATTATATAATGGGAATCATATATAGGTAGAGGTTATGTAGAAATTCATGACCCAGAAAAAAAAATTATTATCTCATAAACAAATTGAAAACTAAAGACTCAGGACTGCAAGTTGGTATGGACATGAGCATGGGGCTAGCCATTTGCATTTTGTCATTTATATATAAATATTTTAAGACTTCTCTTTTCATTTGTTAATATTAAAATATTTATATTAATAAATTTCAAACTTCATGTTCACTCTTAAATAATACCCAATTTTTTTATGTATATACCCTTTGTTTTATTGTTAGGCTAACTTGTTTATTTATTGTTGGATTACTTTAATATATAAAGTAAATATTCCAAACAATTGACTTGTTTCTTTATGGTTGGATCATATTAATGATTTTTAAAATTTAATAAAATAAATATTATATTAATTACTTCATTAACTATATGTCATTAAAATGGCCAATAGATATTCAATTACCATAATTAGTATATTATATAATAAATTATTATTATTGTAAATTAAGATAAATCTTAAATTGAATTTTAAAAAAAAAAAAAACCTTAAATTGGTTTTCGAAAGAAAAGTATATCTTAAATTCGTTTTTGTAACACATACAGGTTTTGGCTTGATTTAAAAAGGATCACTTTATAGAAAGTAATTTTTTGAAAAAATGTACATTTAAAAAAATTAAGAAGTTAAATTTTATGAGTTTGATTCACACTTTTTTCTTAAGAAATATATTAATTTCATGTTTAGTTTACTAACTAATTTCTAAGTATATAATAAAATGTTATATGATCCGTAACTTATTAACTCAAATAATTTTATTAAATTAAATGAATTAATTTTAAGTAAATAATTATAAAGTATTTTAGATAATCTCTTTCAACTTCTCAAATGAATTATAGTTAATTTGTAAATTACTTTCTTTTTATTGATAAAGTTAGATAATTAAAAAGAAATATAAATTTCTTTTAATTTTACACTTCTTCTAACTAAATACACTAAAAAATCACATCTTCTTAGAAATTACATTTTTTTAACCAATTTTCTTTGAAACAAACAACATTATTGTATATAGAATGGCTCTGTATAAATTCTTTTCATATTTTATATGTTTTTTTTAATTTTCAGTGAAAGAATTTTTAACTTAGCAAATCTTATGTCTTGTAAATGAGGAAAAATATATAATAAATTAATTTTTATTTATTGAGGTCTTTTAATTTTTTACATATTCTCAAATATGAAAAATATGTTAAAAATAATTATATCCACATGAATAACATATCTACACTAGACATTTTTGCTATTTTCTAATTTTTAATAATTCTTCTGCTATTTTATTGAAAAAAACACGAATATTAATTATTTTTAGTATACAAATTTAAAAAGGGTAATAAATAAAAAAATATTTAAAATATCATAATAATAACATAGCAATGTACAATAACTGTAAAAGATTGTGAATTGATATTAAATCCTAACATCTTAAATCAAATTTAATATCAATAATTAGTCAAATGGAGTTAAGCATACATCAGTTTGAGCACCTTTCCCCTGGACTTTCACGATATTTTCTGGCATTTTGTATTTTAGATCATGTGTTGAGTTTAACTAGTTGAAGCTGTTGCTTGCATTTTGTATAAATTAATAATTCATGGAACTTAAAGTCGTCTTTTTTTTCTTTAGGAATGAATTAGTCATTGAGAAAAGTCATGTTGACAGGTAATAAGAGGATGGCAACTTGCAAGTCCGAAATGTTATTTTAAGGTTGGCTGTAGTTAACCAACTACACATACATTGCACCACAGCCACTAATCATTCTTCTTTCACATTGAGTCCAAAATGAACCATATTATTATAACGTTTTTAATGAACTCAACTCACCATTTAGCTAATTTCTTTTTCCCTCCTTTCGGAAAGGGGAATATATTTTGAGATTTTTTTAATGGTGAAACAAGTTGTATTGGCAACTTCTGTATGGCATCTTCTGCAGCTATACTTTAGTTTAAATAATTATAATACAAGCTACTAACAAAATTGGCTTTGCTAGAGAAAATAATAAGTTTATTTTGTATGTTTATTTTATAGTTTTAATAGTCTAATTTGAGGTGGTAAACAGGTTAAAGTGAATCAATGTTTGATTGAATCATTTTTAGATTGGATCAACTAGGTCAATCATTGGATCAAAATGTAATATATATATATATAAGTTTTAGATTGGATTGAATTAATCAGAATTTTGATTTCTTTTAAATAAAATATAGTTTTTATTTTAAATATTTAATAATTTAAATCAAATCAAATTCAAGTTGAATCACTTTGATTGATTCATAGATCAATTTAGAATTTGATCAAATTTAATTTAAAATTTTCAAATTATTTCGAATTTGATTTACTAAAGGGATAATTACTATAAACCTTCTGATGTTTGTTATATTTAACTTCAAAATTATACTATAAATCTTCTTACTATTACTTTATTACATTGAATAGTCTTTTCGTTGTTAAAAATAATTATATACCGTTTGTCAAAAAGAATATGAGTTTTATATTTTATTTTAATGACAAAATACCTCTAAATAACCCTAATGTAGTTATACTAATTACTTTTACACGACCAAAGAAGGGTATTTACATATGAGGATTTTAAAAATTGAGAAAGAAAATTCTTCAAAATTTTTAGCAAATCAACAAATCCAAAAACAAACTTAGAAAAATAAACAAATCCTTCAAAATATTTCACTCCAATCAATAAAAATAAATAAACTAATCCAATACAACACAATAATTTGTAGCGGATTATACTCATAAATTTGCATCACATTAAATCATTTGCAACAAATCAAACTTCTTGTCTAAATCCATACACATCAGTTTCCATCCCTCTACCCATCACAATACAATAAACCACTTGTAGCATAATTAAATCAAAAAATTTTCTCAAAATCCATGATGAATCAAAAAATTTTCTCCAAACCCATAATTTGTTATTCTCCAAATCTAATTTCAACGTAACTGCACTAAATGCATAGTATTTCCCTTTCATAATCAATCCAAACTCCCCTTTCAAACTCTTTGTCGAACCCAAATCCACCTATGCTAGAAAGCACCATTGTAATGCCACCATGGAGGCATAACCACCATTAATTACCAAAGGAAATGATAACTTAATAACAAGATTCCTCCTTAACTTGCAACTAGATGGTTGGACCACAAGGTGGTGCTAATGCGGATAGAGTTGAGGAAGACATGATAAGGTCTTGACATCGATGGCTGGGTGTGTCAAAGCATGTCAACGGGTCATGTTTGTACTATGTTGACCTGCTCAAATGACATTATTAGGGTCAACACTAACCAACCCATTAAATAATCATATCAATATAGCTTAACACTAATACAACACGAAAAATAAATGAATTACACGAACACAATTCGTGTAACTCGTTTATTTAATAGGTCATATACAAGTCACAAAAACTGACATGACCCACTTAACCTATATAACATATATAATCTGAAAATTGATATATTCTTATAAAAATTAATTAAAATTTTATATTCACAAGACCAAATTAGGACTATAACTACAAATTCATTAATAAAATTCAATGTTGAAACAAGCACCATTAAATAATCCTAAATAAAATGCTTAATACAACACAAAGTTCAAATGTTTACAATTCCAACTTAAATAACATCTAAGTTTTTTCAAATGCACAAAAACAACAAAGTTCCAATAAATATCATCTAAGTTGTAGAATTATATGAGGGACAAGAAGTATTTTTCACTTCCAAGGACTCCAAGTTAAGCTCCATGATATCTTTTGTAGGTTCTTCTAACTCTAAATTTTTTGCATCCACAAAGCAAAAAAAGAAATAATTAATTAGTTAAACATAAATTTTTAAAATGATTTTGACTTAATATTATATTATACCTTGATCACCAAATAGCCAATCCCTTTTACATACTAAGGCTTCCACCATATCAGGCTTAAGTGCACTTTTATAATGATCAAGCACTCTTCCACTATTGCTAAATGAACTTTCTAAAGCTATTGTAGTCACAGGAATAACTAGAATGTTATGAGCTATGGTTGCAATTTGAGGATACATGTACTGGTTTCCTTTCCAATATGATAAGACATCTAGCTTAAACTTTCTATCCATTCTCGGTTCAACAAGATAAGGTTTTAATTGACTATTTTGAGAAACAATATCATCAACACTCAAAAGAGTCAAACTATTATAAAAAAAAATGAAAAATTTAGTACTATTTTAGATCTGAATAAATAAAAAAACTATTTTAGATCATAATAAAATAAATAAGAATAATACTTGTAATATATCTTTAGTAGAAAAAGATTCAATTGCATCAACCTCCATTGTTTGCATGGATTTGATCCCAGAAGCTCTAATATTTGTGTCACCACTCAAATTTTCAACATGCGCATACTGATAACATAAGGAAAACAAGTCTTTTATTTTTATTTTTATTTTTACTTGCATAGCCTCAACTAATCCCTCATCACCATAAAGCTTCTTATAGCACCACTTAACAAAATTCAACTTGTACTTGGGATCTAAAATCACAACAATAGCCAATATCTTGTTATATTTAGACCAATACTTCTAAAATTTCCCAAACATCAATTTTGTTATTGATTTCATGTATACATCTTCACTACACATGTTATCTTTCAAAGTTAAATGTGGATAAAATACTAGAGGAAAAAATAGATTTGATGTAGGATATTTGTTGCTAGAAAATAAACAAGTAATACCATAAAAAAAAAATTATACAAACTTACAAATCTGTTGGACCTTAGCCCACTCATCAAAGGATGGACAATGCTTAAAATTAAAGTCACTCATTTGAAGATACATAAAAGTGTTTTGATAATATAAAGCACTATCCAACGTCAAATATGTTGAATTCCACCTAGTAGGCACATCTTGTCTAAAACCTTTTTCTGAATATAAACTGCAAAGACCAACACACTCCAAAAAATTAATTTTCCTTGCTTGAGATCCCTTCACATATTTAATACTTTCTCTAATTTTTACAACTGAAACATCAATCTCTTTCAAGCCATCATGAACTATCAAGTTCAAGACATGAGTAGAGCATCTCATATGAAAAAAAAAACCCCTTCATTCAAAGTCCCTTTTTTGTAACTAAAAAATTTTTTAACAGATCAACATACACATTATTGGCAGTTGCATTATCCAAAGTAACATAAAATATTCTAGTGTCAATTTGTACACCATACAAGAAATTATGAACTTTTTCACACTACTCCAACATAAGGAGGAGGCATATAACAAAAATTTAATATTCTCTTTTGCAAATGCCAATCTTTCTCAATAAAGTGCCTAGTTAAGCAAATATATCCATCAGTAGTCACATAAGACCAACAATAAGAAGTTAAGCATATTCTCTCTAATGTAGACTCTCAGATAGACTTTGTCTTAACCTTCTCCCTATTAAAAATCTTTATACAATCTAACTTACAAGTATTCCTTGATATGATATGGAAATCAAGTCTTAAATAACACAATAAATTTTTCATCCATACCTATTCCATAAACTGAAATGACAAATCATGTATAATAACAACAATAGCAATCAATTCTCTAAATTTATTAGTTAGGATTAAGCATGGTACTTGGAAAAACTGAACTGAATCAAGGAACCGAAAATTTATTTATTTATTTATTTTGGTTTTTAGTAAGGACCAAACTAGGACAAAACCAAAATTATATTTTAAGACGGTATCGATCCTTCAGTGATACACCACATCGAGGACAAAATTGAGGCAAGACCAAATTGGACCGCATTGAGACCCCGAAGAACTGAATCGATATGAATATAATATTATATATATAATCATATATTTAAAAAATATATATTGTATACATAAAATACTTATATATATAATGTATAATATTATACATCATGCATATACAAATATACACTATAAAAATTACATTAAACTAACTTAACCCGTATTTTTTTTTTCATTTTTCCCTTCCTTTCTCTCCCTCTCACTTAGCGTTGTAATCCTCTCTCCTCCAAATTTCATCATCTTCTTCGAGATCATGACCCCAATTCATTTTTGCTCTCCCTCTCTCTTCCTCTCAACCCTAATCCATTTCTTTTTTCCCTTTTTTGCTTCCTTTTTAGCATCGTATGTAGGCCTTCTACTCTTTTTTTCTCTATCCCTAAATTTCATCTTCTTCTTTAATAACCCTCTATTATAAATTTCATCTTCTTCTTCGATAACCCTAAACCTTAATCCTTTTTTGCTCTCCTTTATATCGCCAAATTGCTTCTTCTTCTTCGATAACCCTAAAATTCATTTCATTTTTATTCTTAGATAACCCTAAATCTGCTCTACTCTCTTCCCTTGTATCTATCCCAAGTTTTGTTTTCTTCTTCAATCCATGACATAATTCCAACCAAACCCTAAAATTTTCCTTTTTCTTTGAGATATCCTTAAAATTAGAAGACAAAGAACACATAAGATGAAAAAGATCAAGATTTATTATTGGTAAATCCATATATTCTCTCGATCTCTCTAATTTTCATGCAATGATTGTTTGGTTGTTGTTAATATTTGAGTGATTTGGCTTCTTATATATTCCCTACTCCTAATTAGTTATGTTGTGATGAGATATGGCTTTATATTTTTAGATTATTTAATATTTTAGATCAAATTTATGGGTAAAATGAAATTTATTTATACTGAGATAATTTCTCATATATTTTTCCTTTTATTTTCCGTTATGTTTCTAGTTAACATAATCAGATATGTTATGTTATTTTGTGTTATTATTCTATTATGAGATATTAACTAAAAATTAATAATTCCTACTTGATGCTTTTATATTATATTTTGTATTATATTTTTATATTTTTTTATGATTGTTATCATCTCTCATTTTGTTTTGATTGATTTAATTATTATGATTTGTTATAGGTACAATAGTTAAGAGGAAAATACCATCAGCATTAATGTCAGTCAATTCTGATGGCCTATTGTTAGCCCCTCTTCCATAACCATCAAGTGATAACACATCTTTTGCTAGAACCCCAACATCAGGAGCTTGTACTAGTCTCGACAAAGCATAGTCAATTACAACTGGCTCTTAACATGCATCTGCAATTGAAATGGAACTGCCACCACCACTACCAGTAATTGATAATGCTTCTACTAATGTAGTTGAGCAAATTATGCATGATGAAGGTATGCCTAGCGTTGATCCTTCTAATATAAATAATAAAAAGTATATGTCAAATGTGTGGATTATGATAAACTTAATGATAAAGATGGTAATGAAACTAGAAGGATAAAATGTATATGGTGTGAGAAAGACTATCATGATAGCTCTTCCATAAGGACTTCTAGCCTGAGGAAACATTTAAGAGATGCTTGTAAAAAGATGCCTCCACATATTAAGAGAGAGTTCTTAGCAATGATAAGATGTATGATAAGTCACAACAAGTTTTAACTAGGGTTAAGAAGAGTGAATGCGAGGCACCTAAGTTGAAGTGTTGGAAGTTTGACAAACAAATTTGTAGGGAAGGCTTAGTTAAAATGATAATAAAGGATAAGCCACTTTTAGATTTATGGAGGGGGAAGGATTTAGAGAATTGGTGGCTAATAATCTTCTTGAGTTTGTAATTCCATCTAGGTTTATTGTTGTTAGAGACTGCTATTCTTTTTTTGTGAATAAGAAGAAAACTCTAAAAGTTTTTCTTGCAAGTCAATGTTAGAGAGTATTTTTGACAACTGATACATGGACAAGCTTGCAAAATCTGAGCTACTTGTGTTTGACTACTCATTTTATAAATAAAGAATGGAATATGCATAAAAGAATTCTAAATTTTTGTATTATTAAGAATCACAAAAGGGTTAATATAGGAAATAACATTGATAGTTATATGGAGGAGTGGGGTTTATCATGCATTATTATTGATAATGCATTTAATAATTATATAATAATAATTCAATTGAAAAGAAAGCTAGTGAAAAAGGTGAATTTATGTAAGGTGGAGAGGCATTTCACATAAGGTGTTTTGCTCATATTCTCTAATTAATTGTTAAGGATGACCTTGATATAGTTCAAGTCCCATCAAAAGGTTGAGAGTTGCAGTAAAGTATATTAGGAGCAGTTTATAAAGGATGGATGTGTTTTAAAAAGCAATTGATTTGGTAGGCATTAAGTCACAATCTTGCCTACAATTAGATTGTCCTATAAGGTGGAATTCCACTTTTCTCATGTCAGAATCTGCCTTGAACTACTAGAAGGCATTTGAGAGGCTGGAGTACATTGATACAAAATATATGATAGATTTGGGTATTGATTTGCCTAATAAGGGTGATTGGAACAAAGCTAGGGTGTAATGCAAATTTCTAAGTAACTTCTATGAAGCTACTTGTAGGTTATTTGGGTCTCTTTATTGCAAATCTAGCTTATGCTTTCTAGAGATAGTGAAAATATTGAAAGAATTAAGTGTTTATAAAATGGATGTTGATAATGAGTTGAAAGAGATGCCTAGCCAAATGAGAGCAAAATTTGATAAATATTGGGCCTCTTTTGACAAAATGAATGTGATGATGTTTATTATAATAATGTTAAACCCTAGATATAAACATAAATACATTAAATACAAATATGTGACATACTATAGGGGTGGTAGAGATTGAAAAATTAGTTGAGAGAGTGTTGCAAGCATTAAATTCCATCATGGAAGAGTATCAATGTGATGATCAATCTACTGCTATGGGTGAAAGGGTGGAAACTAACTCTACCAATAAGAATATGGTGTTATTGGTACTTGTACAAGTGAGTACATTGATGATTTCTTTTTAGAAATAGAAATTCAAGAGACATTAGCTTCAAAAAATGAGGGAGATAAATGTTTAAAATAAAGTAATGAGAAATATGTGAGTGAGTTCAATTTACTATTGTAGTGGAGGGTTAATTCTGTTAGGTTTCCCATTATATCTAAGGTTGCTAGAGATGTGCTTGCAATCCAAACATCCATAGTTGCCTCTGAATCTGCATTCAGTACATGAAGAAGGACCTTGGATCAATATAGGAGTTCTTTACTCCCCACCACTACTGAAGTTCTAATCTGCTATCAAGATTAGCTAAGAAATTCAAACAAGCCTTTATAATTAGAAGAAACAATAGAAGAATTAGATAAATTTGAAACAAGTTACATTTTATAACTTGCATTGATAATTTTCAAATCTATCTATTCATCCTTTTGTTAGTAATGAAACTGAATTTTTTAGTTTTGATTTTTTTGTAGAAGTTAGTTGAGATTCAAAGGTTGTTCATTTTATAACACTAATATGGAATTTGGACTATTAAGTGTCGAATTCATGTAATATTTTCAGTTAATTTTTGTCATTTAATTATGAATTTAGACTATTTATATTTATTATGTGATTATGAATTTTGTTGTTGTTGTTGTTATGAGTTGAAATGCAGTTTGGGATGAAGTTGAAGATGTTGCTTGTTGAAATGCAGTTTCGAATGAAGCTGAAGATGTTGCTTCTAACTACTGTTGTTGCTGAATCTAGAGTATTCTTGTTGTTGCTGCTTGGTGATAGAAAGTATTGGTGTTTTCTATTGTTGGTGTTTGTTGCTGCTAGTGGTGTTTATTGTTGGCGTTGTTGTTGAATTCTGATTATTTGATGTTGTTTGTTGTTGTTGTTAATGATTTGCTGTTAGTGTTATTTACTGTTGAACTCTGATAACTCCGATAATCTTCAATGTTGTTGTTATTCCTATTTGAATAATTAAATATTTCCATTAATTTTTTCATATTTGAGAATTGTTTATTAAGTTTATTTTGTACTTGAACTAGTATTTTTATTTTTTGTTGAATTTCTAACTATAATATTATGTTTTGTAAATTTGGATAATGTATAATATATATTGTCATTTTGAATGGAAATATCATGTATATTTGAAGTTTTTACCACAAAATTTTAATATTTGCATGAAAATTCTGTATGGAATCAAAAGGATCGACTACCTCGAACCGTATTGATCTGACCCATTAACACCCAAACCTCAAACCGAACAGCATCAAAAATTCGTTGCCAACAATTATGGTGTTTTCCTATCCTCAATGCGGTCCCAGTTTTTCAAAAAATAAAAACCTCGACTTTTGGTCTGGTCTTGGGGTTTTTCAAAACCCCAACTTAGACCGATTCGTGCACAACTCGATCATCAACATCAAATTTTGCATAATTCACAACAAACCCATCACTTTGAGTTATTAAATTCTGACTTGTGTCTCTTTTAGGATGCCTAAGGATATGACTTTTCATGTTATCCATCTCACACTTGTTGTTTGCTATCTATATTTTGTTGTAAGCCTTGCATCTTACACTTCTTTTTTTATTTTTTCCTTCAACTAACTCAAAGTACTCCCATACAATTGAAGATAATTTTCTTACCCTTTTTGCTTTTTCTCCTTTCACTCTAGCAATAACATCTCCTAACTCTGCAATCTCATCATCTTCTTTTAAGTTAATAGTCTTCTTATCAACTTCAACATAATTTGTTTTACCAATGCTAGCCATCTGCCCGAGAAAATCAAATAAAAAAGGAATGCTAAGAAACTTGTTTTGATAGAAGCAAAAAGAAATAAGAAAGAGAAGAGCAAAAATGTATTAGCAAATTAACAAGAAAAAACAACCTCATGCCTTCAGAATGAGAAGGCATAACTGCCTTGATATTTACTTTATTATAAGAACCCAAATTCTGAAAACCTCAACATCTAATCTGCTACCGAAACCCAACATATCACAAATAGAAAAAATCCAATTTATCACAAATAGAATACGTAAATTATAAGAACAAAAATAATAGATAAATTATAAGAATAGACATAATACATAAATTTTAAGAATAGAAATAACAAATAAATTATAAGAACATAAACAACAACACAAATAGATAAATTATAAGTTGATAAAGGATAAATTACAAGAACATAAATAACAACACAATAGATAAATTATAAGAACAAAAATAATAGATAAATTATAAGAACATAAATAACAACAAAATGAATAAATCATAAATTGGTAAATGAAAAATTATAAGAACATAAACAATAACGCAATAGATGAATTATAAGAATATAAACAAGAACATAATAAAAACAAAAATAGAATATTGGACAATGAGACATATGATTTTCGTTAGAAGCCAATTTATATCTTTACTAAATAGAATAAATAAAATATAAAAATAAAAATAACGACAACAACAATGAATGACAAACATAATCACAAACAAAATAGATATTAGTAATACCCAATAATAGCTACAAGTAATACCTAACAACAAACCTAACATGAAAAGTAACAAAATGTAACATTAAATGTACCAGGAGACATACTGTAGGTGAACTAGATCTAGGAACTTGATCTAATGAAGAAGAAAGTGAGTGAGTCATATTCAGAAGTTGCTTTCTAACATGGTAAAGGAGACCTTTCTAAAGAATGTTTGCAGTTGGGTGTGAGAACTTCTGAAGTCTAAATCTGAATGTTTGCATATTAGACCTTTCTAATTTGATGTTACTTGTTGATTACTTCCTTTTCTCATTAGGCAAATAAAGAAAAAAAAAGAATTTGTTTATAGAAGAGAATAAAGTAAGGAAGAGGAGCGCAACAATTGGAGAAGAAAATAAGGAGCGGATTTTTTTTCTTTTTTTTGAAGAAGGAGAAGAAGAGAAAGAAACGTGATGTGAGCGACGACTTTGATATTTACATATTAGAGTTTATAGTTTTGTTAAGTGCTCTTTCTTTATTTTTTTTACTTTTTTACACTTAATATTTTATTTGGTTTTATATGTATCTTTTTTGTCAATTTATTTTTTAATGTTTTTATTTATTTTAATAAAAAACTATATTAACCTTTAATATATAGGTTGCAAATGGGTTGGGTTGGGTTGACACAAACCAACACAATCCGTGAAATTAAATGGTGGTCAAAACAGGTTAGCGAGTCAACTCGTTACACAATCTGTTTTAATCAGTGTCATAAACAGGCTCATTTACCAATATGAATCTGTTAAGGCTCAACCTTAACATGAAAATTTATGTGTAAGATTAACGTGTCATCTCTTATTTTGACACCTTAAGCGGCAACATTTGAGATCATGGGGATTTGAGCTGGAAAACAAAATGTGACATGTTGAAAAAAGATAAAGAAAGATACAAACTTTGTGTTTGAATGGCGAGAAAGTGAATTGGGTTTTCTCTTAGTATTGTTATTTTATCAAGAATTGTTTCATTTTATAGGATTTTTTATTTCTCTCTCTAGAAATTTGAGGGCTGAGAGAGTGAGAGAGAATGATGACGAGTTGGTGCTAGAGAATGTGAGTGCGAAGTTAGGAAGGCAAAGGATGGTTTGTGCATTGATATGGTTTCTTTGTGTTTGTCTGGGTATTGTGCTAATGGCAAAGGTGGATGAAGAGGAAGTTGAGTAGGAGAAGGGCATCATTAAAATTTTACGTAAATTTTTTTTAAAAAAATTTGATAGAAGAACTTGTTAGTATAACAAAGTAAATGTGAGAGGATTATAATATAATTTTAAAAAAAATGAGACACGAGTTAGTTAAATATGAGAAACGTCAAGAAATTTATAGTAATTATTCCAGGAAAAAGGTGGCGTTGAGAGATGATGTTACCACAACCATTGAAAGAGATCTAAAAGAAAATGCTAGATCTAAATTTTTTTTGGAAGAGAGATAAAGTTAATTTTGAGAAAATTGAGCTAATTAGATATGAGTTTTAGTAATGGCTTAACATAATTAAGTTTTGATGATGTGATGACTAAGGATTCCCTAATCATGAGCCATTAAATAGAAATCAATTTTGGATTATGAATTGGGAGAATTTTTTTTTTTTGTTTAATTTGAGAAGAAAAGAAAAAATTAATCTTTATTTTTAACAGATGGCTTCTGATGTGTAAAAAAAAAAGGTTGTTTTTTATTTTCTTTTTCTACTTTCTTTGTTTTATGTTTTTTTTTTAATTTTTCATAATTTCTAATATAAATTTTCAATGCATTTGAAAATGGGTAGAAATAAAAAATATTAATTAATTGATTTTTATTTGATTCAAATGCAATCTAAATATATTAATTTATAAAAATATATGACGATTATTTTTTTTTAATTTTCAGGATAGAACGTGGACTGAACTGAACATTTCAAAGTTATCGGACAACAAAATGAATCATTTTCTAAATTTTTAACTGTATTAATGATTTTGAATTATATGTCCTAATAGAGTGAAATTTTTAACCTTACTTTGTTATAAGAAATTACATAAATCCTAAACTGTAAAACCGTGAAATCACAAATACTTTTCCATATTTTCTCCAAAATATTATGTCTACGTCAGGCTTATTGCTTGGTCCCTATGCCCTTGGATTAAGTGACTTTTTGGTTTTTCTAAAATGGAAAAAAGTCAAACAAACTAAATATGAAACGAATTCAAATTTTCACACATATATGAATTGATCAAAGCCAATGAAATATTTATAAAAACAAGAAAGCACTTCAATTATGTAGCTAACTCGTCGTGACAACGAAATCAATAATTTGGGTTTAATTAATTTATTGTATTGATTAATGATTATTCATTTCTTTCACCATTTATCATTATTACTACATATAATTTTAATATCTCAAAAATATTTTTATTATTAAGTGAAATATAATTTTCTTATACAATATAATTATATTCCTCGCCTAAAAAATGATTTACTAATATTCAGTTTGTTATATAAATATAAGTATAAAAATAAAAATAAATTATATTGTACAAATTATTTGGTTTTATAAGAGTTTCAGATCAAATCACGTAAGAAAATGGATAAATAGAAATGAACAGAAATTTGTACGCCCCACATTCGAATTCAGGGACATTTAGGGGAGAGCAAAATCGAACTGAAACTGAAAAATTGAACCGAATCGAGTGAATTTGATCTATTTAATTTGGTTTTAAAATAAATTCGGTTCGGTTTAAAAAATAAAAAAATTCAGTTTTAGGTTCGGTTCGGTTTAAAATTAAAAAAACTGAATAAACCGAATTTGTGAGATTTTTTTTTTAATTTGAGTTTAAAAACTAAAAATAAATTATTTTATATAAGATAAAAAAACCCAACAACTCATTGAGCCTAAAACCGAAAATCGAACCGAATTAAATTGATTTTTTTTTGTTCAATTTATTTCAATTTATCTTAAATTTATGTTTAGTTCAATTTGAATTTAAATTAAATTCAATCAATTCGATTTTTATAAATTTGGTTCGATTTGAACCGAACTGACTGAATGCTCAGCTTTACATGTGGGCCCCACAAGGTGGAAAACCGAAGCACATGGTTGACGTGTATCAAATAAACTATTGAGCAATGATACGGTGTGCGGTATCGACAGTGGCAAGATCCTGCCTTGTTGTGACCATCCAGACAAGATTTCGTGATGCGCGATATCCACTGTCGAACTCTCAGGCCTTGTCTGTGGTGGGGCCCTTATGACACGTGGGACCGGACAAAGGCGCATGTGAGACGCCGCAAAATCTGTTCAGGACGCTGCCTAAATTTTGAGTATATTTTACTATTGTTACTAATAGTTAGTTAAATTTATAATTTTTTTTGTAAGTTTTGAGAACATTTTTAATTATTTATGAAAATAATTTGTATTTTTTATTATCTTACTAGTCTAATTAAAAATTATTTATATAAATTTTAAATGTGAATTTTTCAAATTATAGTTTTAATTTATAAAAGGCTGAATGATTCAAAAAAAATTAAACTTTTGTGTGAATTTTTAATTATATCTAAAATTTATAATTTTGTTAATTATTTCTTAACTTAACGAATTGATTTTAATTGGACTCCAAGTCAAAATCAGAATTCAGTAAAATGCATATTAAAACTTAATTGATCTTTATATTTTTTCAATTAGTTTAATCAAATCTAAATTTAAGTTTAGAACTTAATTAATATGATACTTTATTTTTTATTTAAATTAATCACATTTTCACTTAATTAAATTTATTATGTCTTTTATATAGTAAAATTTAATTTTATATTTCAAATAAAAATTAAAAAATTAAAAATATAAATAAAAGTATCGTTTTAATTAAGTTATTTTTTAAATATTTTTTAGAAAATTTTATTTTAAATAGCTTAAATAATTTATTATTTAAAATATAAAATTAATTTTTAAGAAGATTGAGAGATTTCTTTTAAAAAAAAAGAGAGATTAAAAGATTTTATGAATTATATTTTTAAAATTTTAATTTTAAATATAAAATTAAAATTTATTATATAATGACATAATAAATTTAATTAAGTGAAAATTGTTGGACTGAATGGCGTTGAGGCATCCGAAGAAAAATTTTGATTAATTTAAATAAAAATAAGTATTATATTAATTAAGATCTAAACTTAAGTTTGAGTTTGATTAAACTAATTGAAAAAGTAGAATGGTCAATTGAGTTTAAATATATAATTTATTAAATTCTAATTTTGACTTGGAGTACAATTGACATCAATTTCTTTAAGTTAGGATATAATTGATAAAATTAGAAATTTTGAATACAATTGAAAATTCGAATAAAAATTTAGGTTTTTGAATCATTAAACCTAAAAATTATATTAGTTTTCTAATTTTTTTAAACAGATGTTAATAATATCACCATACTTTCAACTTTGTTTGTTTAGTGAAATATAATTTATTTATTTTTTAGTATTTAAAATTATAGAAAAATATTAATTTTATTTTAATTTATAAGATTATAATAAAATTTAGACTATAAAATACTTTATATTCATATTAGTTAATGCTGAATGTAAAAAAGTACATTAAAAAATACAAATTTATGCAAGTCTATTAACGATTAGTGACTATCACCACAAATAGTGACTAGTAATGAGTATAGTGATAATTGATCATAAATATACTAATATATATATATATATATATATATATATATATATATATATAATATTTATTTTTATTCAATGATTTATTCTTTTAAAATAAAAAGTTATTTTCTTTAATGTTCAAAATTTTTCCTTTAACTAAAAAATATTTTTTATCAACTAATTTTCTTAACTGCATCTAATGTAAAAATACAAAAAAAAAATTTATGAAATAAAGGAAAGTTAAATATATAATTTGATTCAAATTCATAATCTTATTAATACGTACCTTAGACTTGCGCTTTTTATCAGTATGTGTCATTTGTTAGTTCAAAATATATTTACAAATGATATTAATTTTGAAAGAATTTTAACATAATTATAATCAATTATATAATAATTAATATTTAAAATTTAAAGCGAATTTTTATGTCATATAAAACATAATTGATAATGTGCGTCTAACCGAATAGTAGTAGTGCGAACACGTGTCCTTCCAACAAAAAGGTATCCACCCTTTGCAAAAACAAGTTTCCTATAAAAATAGTCCTTTAAGGTCAAACATTTACAACTAAAGAATGTACGCATTAATCGAACGACAATAATGTTTGGAGAATTCACTAGTAGATAAGAATACGTAATGTTTGGGCAACGAATGACGCTTGCACAGTACATGTTTTTCCGAGTATCTCAGAATAATGAGACAAACCCAATGAACACTATTTTTGGCATATCTAGAAAGAATTCAAAAATAATAAGAGTATAAATAATTATCTTTTTCTACATCCAAGATATGTTTATTTTAGGGTTTCTTGCAATTGCTTACTACAGTCCTCAAGCTCTCTTTTACTTCTTGAAGCTCTCAAAGTTCTCACTAATTTAAGTATCAGAGTGACTGTGGAAACATAGTTCCCTTAACTTATGTTTGTTCATCTATTGACAGTTTGTTCATCCTTTTCAATGATCAAAGGATCATTAATTGGCGTCGTATGTAGGAAACTTTCATTGTTTCATTGCTTTTTCCTTCAAAGTTCTCACCTTTATTGTTCTAAACACTTCATTTGTGAATCAAATCCTTTAGTCCTATAGGAAAATAGTCAATCATTCAAGAAATGCACCACACCCTTCCTAAAAGGAGGAATATTCTCCTGAATATACACCATCAGATCATCATCTTATTAACCCCATTACTCAAGCAACAAACACAACTGTTGAAAATGCCCTCATGCAATTTCAAGAAGTTTTGGCAAGGACTATGAAGACGATCCTAGACTCCTTTAATGCTCACATTGCTAGGGTCTTAAATTCCAACTTAGAGGCAGCCAATGCTTCACCAACTCGAGAGCCATAAGTGGAGCAACCCTTTTCGCAAGCAAACCCACAAGAGTCTAGGACCACTCACCAAAGCAATAGAATAGAAACACTAGTTGAAGATAGGGAAAAAGATAAAATTGATATAGAAGATGAAGCTAACTCCTAGGACAAACAGTTAAAGGAAAAATCTAGTTCAATCAAAAAGTATTTAGAAGCATCCCTACTTTAGGAGATCATCAAGGAAAAGCTTCCAACTAAGTGGAAGCTTCCCACGTTACAGGTATACAATAGAATAAAAATTCCTTACACACATTTGTCCACCTTCCGAACCACCATGTTATTGAGTGACATTTCATATGCTATCTTTTGTAAGGTTTTCCCTACCACTCTTACTGAAATTGCACAAAGGTGGTATCTCCAACTATCCCCTAGCTCTATACATTCATTTAAAGAGTTTGAACATGTTTTTCTTTAACAGTTTGCCACTAACATTCTTCAAAAGAGGAAAACTAGTTCTTTAAGATTTTATAGGTAGAAAAAAGGTAAAACCCTTCGAGAATACATCGACAGGTTCAACAAATA
Organism: Omphalea diandra; assembly: GCA_949677035.1. NCBI lineage: Eukaryota > Viridiplantae > Streptophyta > Magnoliopsida > Malpighiales > Euphorbiaceae > Omphalea > Omphalea diandra. The sequence continues at coordinate 14,239 of CATIWR010264294.1, read as the reverse complement.
AGCAATGAAAATAAAGTCCATAAATGTGGAGACAACAATGAAAGCCATGCAAATAGGAACCACGCTTGAAAGATTAAAGGAGAAACTTCACACCAAGGCCATTGACTCATATTCCAAACTAATCTCCATAGCTCAAACATATTTTGAACTTGATGAAAGAAAGATGGAGGAATGTAAGAGAGCAATGGAACTAAAAGAAAAGCTAAGAACGGAGGCCTAATAACTTCGATCATCAAACGCTTCAGACCTACACATCTCCCTCGAAAAGAATGAGAAACACCTCCCTTGAAAAGAATGAGAAATAATGGAGATGCACAGTTTACGCCACTCAATAAGACTGAAGATAACATTATTCTATGGATTAAAGAGAACATAGCTGACATTAAATACCCTCGAAGGCTAAGCCCAAATAGGGCCCCTAAGAGGGACAAATCTCTATTTTGTAAGTTTCATAAAGACCATAGGCATGATACCAAATAGTGTTGGGACCTTAAGAAGGACGTTAAAAGGCTAATACAAACAACCTTTCATAAATTTGTGAAAAATGACAAAGGAAAAAAGACCTAGGGAAGATAATGACGAACGAATAGTAGATGAACATCCGTGCAAGATGGCTGTAGGGGTTATTAATGTTATTATGTGGGGGAGACCAGTCGAAAACCTCTACACAAAAATGCTAGCGATCAGACATCTTCATCATAGATACTGAAAAATGCATCACACTTCAAATCACCTTTGGCCTTGAAGACTAAGAACATGTCTAAAGCCCATATAATGATGCCCTAATAGTAGAGGTAGTGATTAGTGATTTTTTAGTGAAAAGGTTATTAGAAGACGGGGGTAGTGCAATAAATGCCTTGACAAAATGAGCACATAAAAACTATGAAAGGTGAGTTGGCAATCCTCAAGAGAGCAAAACAACTCCTTGTAGGACTCAGAAGAAAGTAGTTAAAATCCATTAGCATTATCACCCTTACGGGGAGCCAATAATTAGCAACCGAATGTAACAACCTGACACTTCAACAAACACTCGAAGGTGACGCATTCGACCCAGAATAAAGAGAGCATTCAGAACCTATTAGTGAGTTAATTAAACTTAAATTTTTGGATGACAAAATAATTAAATATGGTGTAGATCTGAGCCAGCCAGCAATATATTAGCTCACCGATGTCATTTGAGAGAATATTGAGACATTCGCCTCCAAACTAGGGGAGATACTAGGGATCCATCTATCAATGATGTTTCACAAGCTGAACATGGATCCCAAGGCAAGGCTTGTAAAGTAGAAAAATAGAAGGTTCGTCCTTAAAAGGTAGAAAGCCAGAGGAGAGAAAGTGTCCAAACTCTAAAAAATAAGTATTATTAGAGAAGTGAAATATCCTGCTTAGGTGGCCAATATTGTTATGGTCAGGAAATTAAGTGGGAAATTGGGAATGTACGTTAACTTTACAAACCTGAACAAGGCATGCCTAAAAGATAGCTATTTGTTACTAAACATTGACTAGCTGATAAACTCAACTACTTATTTTTCTAGGTATAAATATTTAGATCTGGCCCAAGGATACCACCAGACACTAATGGACCTAGAAGATGAGGAGAAGACTTTTTTTTTGTTATAAATCAAGGAACTTACTATTATTCAAAGATGCCATTTAGATTAAAGAACACAGGTGCCACCTACTAAAGGTTAATGAATTTCATGTTCAGGAAACAAATTGATAATAATGTAGAGGTATATGTAAATGATATTATTGTTAAAAGCAAAACAAATGAGTTATATACAGATGATCTGCGGAAGTTTATAAAGTTTTGAACAAGTATGACATGAAACTAAACATAGAGAAGTGCACTTTCGAAGTAAAAAACAAGCAATTTCCTAGGATTCAAATGGGGAATTAAGTCAAACCTTGGAAAAATCTAGGCTATACTAGACATGAGACCACCAAGAAACATTAATAAACTCCAAAAGCTTAATGGGAGAATCATGACTTTAGGATGATTCATATCTTGCTCAGCGAAAAGGTGTCTACCATTTTACAAGAGCTTGAAGAATATGAAGCACTTCAAATGGTTAAAAGACTGCTAGATAGTGTTCGAGGAACTCAAAACAATTCTTACCACCACTCCTCTCCTAAGCAGATCTAAAGCAAGAGAAACGTTCTATATATGCCTTATAATAGGGCAAGAAACTATAGCTTTGGTACTAATTTGATAAGTAAATGACGAACAACACCTTATTTATTATACTAGTCGAGTCTTTTGAAAAGCAGAGACAAGATATCCAAAGTTAAAAAATCTCGCCATGGCTCTAGTAGTTTCAGGAGAAAAATTAAGACCATATTTTCAAGTACACACTATTGTGGTTCAAATAGACCAACATCTATGCAAAGCTTTCCAAAGACCCGATACCTCTGAACATAATATCAAGTATGAATATCAGAAGGCCTTAAAGACCCAATATTTAGCTGACTTTTTCATAAAGATGACAAGTAGTCAAGGCATTACCAAAAGACAAGTGGACTTTGAATATGGATGGAGCTTTAACGAACATGAAGCAAGAGTAGGAGTGATCCTCCAAAACCTTGATAAACTTAAAATAATATATGTTATTTCCTTAAAATTTAATGTTACTAATAATGTTGCATAGTATGAGGCTTTGATCACTCGGCTTAGCCTAGCCTTTAAAGTAAAAGCAGAGGAATTATAAGTGTTCAATGACTCTATACTAGTTGTTAACTAAGTCACAATAGACTTCCAAACCAAAGATGACAACTTAATAAAGTGTCTAAAGAGATGTCAACACCTATTCTACAAACTTACCTAATAAGGAGGAACGTGGACTATTGATCGAATCCCTAGGGAAGACAACGCAAAAGCAGATAACATCACCAAAGCAACAATGGAGCAAGAAGAGGCATTTCAGATCCTCCAATTAAAGAAAGAATAGCTCCAACCCATCATAATTGAACAAGAAATCTTCAATATAGCAGAATCGAACAGTTGGATAAAACTAATCAGCCAATACGTGGATAAAGGAGAATTGCTAGAAGATCAAATAGAAGCCTTGAAGATATAGAAGAGATATGCAAAATATTCATATCAAAATGGAACACTCTACAAGACATGCACACACATCATTAGATAAAGTGTGTCTTTAGAGAGGAAGACAACTATGTTCTCTAAGAGAACCATGAAGAAATCTGTGGCACACACGAAGGTTTGCGTATGATGGCTTATAAAACCCTACTTTAAGGATTTTACTAACCAATAATCAAGAAAGATGCAAAATAATTGGTACGTACTTGCGAAAAATGTCAAAAGTATGACAAAATCTCAAGAGTCTTCACCGTTTAGCAAACCAACAATATTAGCTCCTGGTTGTTCACCATTTGGGGAATGGATATTCTTGGCCTCTTCCTTCAAGCCACAAGGTAAAGAAAGTTCATCATCGTCACCATCAATTACTTCACCAAATGGATAAAAGCTGAAGTGGTGGCCACTATCACGATAAAAAAGGTATAAAAATTCTTTTGGAAAGAGGTTATTTACAAGTTCAATATTCCTAATACATTGATCACAAATAATGACAAACAATTACTGTGATAACTTTAGGCAATTTTGTAAGAACCTTCACATCAACCTCAGATTCACCTCAGTGGCTTATCCTCAAATGAATGGGCAAATAAAAGTCACTAATAAAATAATCCTCAATGGACTAAAGAAAAGACTCGATGAGGCCAAAGGAGAGTGGGCTAAACAATTAACTTATGTTTTATAGACGTATTAAACAACCCCTAGAAAAGCCTATGAAGCATCACCCTTCAGTTTAGCATATGGCATGGAAGCAATGGTTCTAGTAGAGATTGATATGAGCAGTCCTACAGTCTAAAACTTCAATTTAAATGTCAACAATGAAGAAGTAAAATTACACATTGACTTACTTGAAGGACGAAGAGAACAAGCACCCATTCAAACAGTAGGATAAAAGGCTAAAGTTACCTCATACCATAGTATAAGACTTTGCCAAATATCCTTTAAAAAAGGAGATCTTATATGTAGAAAAGTTGAAATACGCAAAGGAGATACTGGGATAGGAAAACTTGAAGCTAATAGAGAAGAACCATACCTAGTCCAAAATGTGACAGAAAATAGGGCATACCAATTAGCAACACTAAGATTGCTAACACTTAAAAGTAGGATGAGGTTTAAGTCTTCACCACCTTTTCAACCTCATAAGGGTTTAGTAAATGGGTCATTCCATCTAAATATAAAGTAAGAATTTTTACAACTTACTTAAGTTTTGTAATTTCAGCTTACCCATTTCTTATAATTTGTTCAAATTCTGGAAAAAACATAATTGCTTATAGAACTATTTTACTAGGTTAACAAAATATTCTTAAAGTATTCCTTATACTTAGTTATTTCAAGTTTAAGTGCTTAAACATGATTATTATCTCAAGTTAAAGTTTCACTTGGTTATTTAAGGGCATTCATAAAAATCCAAATCCATTAAATGAGGGACATAATCTTTAAATCGTTCATGTAGATTGTATCAAATCGTTCATGTAGATTGTATCAACTTGACTTCTTACTTATAAGAGATTTGATTAGAGGAAAAATACTTTCATTATAAAATTTATTTATTATAAGAATATAAAATACAATATAGTAAGAAACACATTTATTTTAAGAGGGAGAAGGATCTACAATGGTTGTTGTCTCTTTAGGACCTTTGGGAGGAGGGTCCTCTGTGTTTGATTTTTCCTTTACAACAGGAGAACCCTTTAAGTCTACTACTTCTTTAGGACCTTTGAAAGCTTAGACAGTGGAAGATTAGAGGACATCACTACCTTGAACACTACCTTCGAGAATGAAAGATAATGGAACAAGTCTCTCCAACCTAGATAAGGATGCAAGAAGTTCGCTACTAGAAGAGTTTGACTTAAAAGCTAATACGTTAGTCTTTTTATTTAGTTGATATTTGACGATAGGATAACGAGTGTCAAAGGTCGATTTCTCAACTTTATCTCTCTTAACATGAGCAACACAAGCCTCATAAATCTTGCCAAAGTCTATGCGCTTCATCGTAGAATGATCTAATCACAAGTGATCTTGTTCCAAAACCCTCTTTACGGTCTGCCCATAAGTCATTAAGAAAGAAAGAAGGGCTGATGTTTTCTCCTACCTCGCCTTGCCCATGCCAACAACCCCATCCATATAGTTGTGTAGACCCCATATTGTAGAGCAAACAATCTTTAATTGGTTCTCTTTATTTGCCAACTGTTCTTTCCTCTTCACCAACTCCACCTCCCTCTACGATAAAGCCTTTTTCAGCTTTTACACCTTAAGATTTTCAACTTTCACCTCTTCAAAATAATTGATGTGAAGCTTGGCCAACTAAGACTTATGCTCCTTCAAAAGCTCTATCATTTTGTCTTAAGTCGCTTATTCAGAAATACAACCATTATATATGCATACAAGTAAAATCTATGATAAAGATAAAGAGCAAAAGCTAATAGTAACTTATAGCAAAAAACTCCTCAATAGTACACCTCTTTTTCTAACTCTCCTTCAACACCTACAAAGCCCCTAAAAAGATACATAATACCGGTGTGCTCCAAGTCAATTGAGGGAATGCCCGAACATTCCTGCCAGTCAGGTTGAAGATCAATAAATTCTAAAAACTTGTCATAAATGGTAAAGTTTTGGACAGTGCCATTAAGATTAGTTTCCAACCATTTCTTTGGGTCCGAGCACTCTTCCCCCAAGGCTTACAATACTTTTATCTTCTCCTGACCCCCCTATTCATCCTTCGATTTGTTTTCCTTCATAACGAATGGATTCTTTCTTTTCTTCCCTTTCTCCATGATCTTGCCTTTGCCCTTATTTTTGGCAGATGCATGAGGGGGAGTCTTTTTAGTAGGCAAAGGAGAAAGAAGGTCCGGAATCATAATCCCTATTTGTTTGGGGCAGAGAATAGGGACACTGTCCATAATAGGTTCATCCTTAATGCTCAAAGGGAGAGCATCTAAAACATCTTCCTTAGTATCAAGGTCCAGGTGAATAGTCTTGAGGAACTCCATCTCACGTTTATCACAAAATATTTAGTAAATATTAGTAAAGTATAAAAATACAAAAACAAGAATTATATACCTTTGATTTTCTTCTTCTTAGAGCTTGGTTTAGAAGGTTCAACTTCCCCTTCAGACTAGTCCCTGCCTTCTAACTTCCCAGTAGGAAGCTCGATAGCTTTAGTGTTATTTCGAATGATCGACGTATGCACTTCTTTTTAAGAGTGAGCTTGGTATGGTCTAAAATTTTAAAAAATTATGAAACCAAATTGAAGGATCGTTCTTTCTAAAATGGAAGAACCGGAACTGAACTGAATAAGTTGAAGAACTAGGATCAAACTGAAACAAAAATTGATTTGATTTAGTGCGGTTCTTTGGTTCTTTTTGGTACAGTTCAGGTTTTTGGAGTTTTCCTATTTTTCGATTCTTTTTCTACCTAGAACATAATTTTAACAAACAAAAATCTATATATTCAATAATAAAAATTGCAAAACCTATATATTTTAAATTAAAAACCTGCAAAATAAGCATTCAAACTAGAATTTGCTACAAATATTCAAACTAAAATTTGCAAATATTCAAACTATGCAAACTAAACTTGCAATCATTCAAATAATCAACAATTAAAACCTCTTGCATACATTTAAATAATCAACATTATACCACAATCACATTGTCAACACTTGTTCTCATTCTCAAGAAATTGCTTATAAAAAATATAAAAAAAACACACTGAAATTGTTCCATATTTAAAATCAAATTGTTCTAAACCTAATTACAACCACAAGTATAATAAAGCTTGCAATTGGTAAAAATCTACCATACTTCCAAATTCAAACTTCTGCAGGATGCAATGCAACAAATCCCTCCCTACAACATAAATAAATAACAAAAATTATTACAAATCAAGAGCAAACAAATCAATAACCAATTGTAATCATCAACAAAACAAATCAATAGCCAATTATAAACAAATCAATAGCCAATTTACATATCAACAATCCACATTCATTATTGGTGACAATGACTACACCATTTCAAAATCTTGGGTTATTTCTACAAAAAAGAAAAAAAAAAGAAATACAATATGCTATTAAATAACATACCTGACAACATTGCAAAAAATAAAATAAGAAAGAACACATGAAATTACCTGACTTTAGTTTCTCAAGCTCTTTAATGTTTAACACTAATAGGCTTGTTGGAATTCCTAAATCAATCCTGACAATAAATAAGTACTTCAGCTATAGTGGGCAATAAATAACTCCTAAACTGATTTAGAGTTCTACCTCCTATGGTGAAGGCATTTTCTGAAGTAACTTGTTTGCTTGTATAACTAACATATCTCTAGCAACTCTTGCAAGCAATAGATATCTCACTGAGTTCACCTTCCACGCTGCAAACATGTTAAACTCCAATGTAAACTTCTCTGGAACTTCAATCAAGTACTTATCAAGCTTAAATTGTGAGGACTCATTGTTTTCTTTCTCCACTTTTATAAAGTATTCATTAATTTATTCAACTCTCAACATTGGCACATCATAATTATCAGTCTCATCCCCCTCCTCAAGCGTGTTATTTGTTTTTTCACCATCAATGCCACTACCATCAATCACTCCTCCCAAAATTGATTAGTGATGATCATCAGACTCTTCTTTATGCTCTTCAATCAAAGAGTTTAAAAACTTTAAAACCCTTATCACCAACTGTTTTAACTCACTATCTCTATAATATGCCACAAATTTGGCCTTCACATATTTCACTTTGCACCTTGGATCTAAAATTATAGCAATAAATAATAGCACATTCATTTTATCAAGTAAACCCTAATATTTATCAAATTTGGCTCTCATTTGGTTACCCATATTAACCAAGGCAGGTTCTCTTTCAGTATAACTATTTTGACAACTAGTGATTTCCTTCAAGATTTGAACAACTTTAAGAAAATATAAATTTGAAGTGAAATAAAAAGAATCAGAAAGCTTAACAATTACTTTATAAATTTTTCTAAGAAACCTAGTAAGCATTTTTACCCTACACCAATCCACATCATTAAGCAACTCATCCCCATAATCAATTATAAATCTACTATTTAAGTCCTCAAGTCTATTAAAAGCTTTTTGATAAAGTAAAGTTTACTCTAACATAAAAAATATGGAGTTCCATTTGGTTAGGCAATCTAATTGTAAACTAGACTTACATTTAATCTTGGCCACCTCACATGTTTTCTTAAACAAATCCATTCTTTATGGACTACTCCTTAGGTATTTAACAATACCTATAATCCTCTTAATTGACCCTTGAGATATTTTAAGTCCATCCTTCATAATTAATTGAAGGATGTGAGTAAAACATCTCATATGAAATGCATAACCACCTAAAATAAATGCATTCTTTTTTATCAATCTTCTTTTCAATTTAATTAGAACAATATCATTACTGGATGCATTGTCTATTGTAATAGTCATAACCTTACTCAACCCCCACTCTTCCATACAATTAAAATCTACTTCATTACCTATATTCACTCCTTTATGTCTCTTAATGAGACATAAATTCAAGATTCTTTTATGCAAATTTCAATCCAAGTCAATGAAATAAGCAGTCAAGCATAAATACTCAGATTTTGAACATTTGTCTAAATATCAGTGGTTAAAGACACTTTATGACAATGTATATTAAGGAAGGCTTTCAATTTTTTCTTCTCTTTAGCAAACATAGAGAAAAAATCTCTAACAATAGTGAATCTAGAAGGAATTTGAAATTGAGGGACAACAACTTCTTTAAACTCTTTAAACCCTTCCCTTTCTACAAATCTAAAACGAAGCTCATTCTTAATAATTATTCTAACTAATGTTTCCCTTACTAGTTATTGGTCAAACTTCCAACACCAAAATTGTGGTCCTTCCTTCTTTCCCCTAATATATGTCAAAGTTTTTTTTGATATTTATCTTTCCCTTTTTGAGCAGCTAACCATTCCTTTTTTAAGGGAAATTTTTTGCAAGCTTTCACCAAATGTTTCCTTAATCCCGAGGTTCCAATGGCACTACTACCTTGATGGTTTTTATTACACCAAATACACTTAACTCTACTAGTTGCCTTACCCTTACTATCCTTAAATTTCTCATAATGAATCCAAACATCAAACTTAGATTTTTGTTTACTAGGGGATAAAGTAGAAATACCTTCATCTGTAGCAATATTAGTAGTCACATTTTGAGCTGCTGTAGAAGCGAAAGCAGCCGTGCTTTGGTGTGCCACTGGTCTTCTCTATTAAAGGTGGTGGTTGTGGCATTAGGGCAAGTAGAAGGCCATCATTGTCTGTTGTCTTTGCATTAGTGGATCCTATATGAGCGACTTTCTTCTTTTTTCATACTTAGAATAAAATAATTTGTAGGAAGTTAAAACTTACATAGATTAATTAACACTTAACACATTTACACAGATTACATGAATTGAAATTGCTATCTACAAATTTTCTTGGAAGATTAACTAGATTAAGGGAATGGTGGACAAAGAAGAATTCGTCCAATAAATCCTTTAACTAGGAAGAAAGGAAGAACACGACTTTGCTCCCGCACTTTCGCAGTTAAGGCTAGAAAGGGTTCATTATTTCTTCAGGTTACACTATATAGGTATTGGATATGAGTAGTGATAAGCCTAAGATCCTTCACTTGACAAATCTCAATTAAACTATTTAGGATCCTAATGGCGTTTGGATGAAGTTGGGTTGATGGAATTGAATAAGAAATGAGAAAACTTAGTAGGGCAGGGTGAAGAGGAAATTGAAGCCTTGCCTCCATTTGTTCCCGATATACGACAATGATTTTCACATCAGTACGATTTGGAACCCTATACTCAGATGGACAACAAGATAGTTCGTATCTAACAGGCACTTGACATAGGGTTTAAAAGTGCTCCAAATCCCTAACCCTAATGGAGCTCTAGTACTTTCTAAGTTTGCCTAGTGCTTGCTTAATGGTCTCACCCATAATTCCCAAAGAAGAAGAAGAAGAGGGGAAATGTGAAAATTGAAGAAGGATAATACAAAATTACTAAAAATAATAGAAAGTTGCGAGAATCACAAAAGCACTAGGAAAGAAGAAGAAAGAAAGTGAAATCAGCAATAAAAAATTTGAAAGACGATGAAAATAGAAAAAAAAATGAGAATGCCTTATATAGAGGGAGAACTACCTCCATAGTCGTGCCCCAAATAAATGCAAAAACCAACAAATACTCTGAGATTCCCAATCAACAAGAAAATCAAAGTGACATGAAAGCTGAAAGGACAAAAGAGATGGAAGCATTTAAAAACCATGCATCACTAAAGCTGGATCAACATTTGAGCTGAAAGAATGCCAGAAAATATGATCATTCGGGGGACTAGTGATAATGTTTGTCTAACCGAACACCAGTAGTATAAATATGTGTCCTTTTAGCAAAAGGTATCCCCCTTTCACAAAGGCAAGTTTCCTACAAAGATAGTCCTTTAGGGTTGAACATTTGCAACTAAAGAATGTATGCAGTAGCTGAACAACAACAGAGTTCAGAGAGTTCACTAGTAGACAAGAAGCATGTAATGTTCGAGTAATAAAAAACGATTACGCAGTACATGCTTTTTCAAATATCTCAGAATAATGAAGACAAACCCAACAAACACTATTTTTAGCATATATAGGAAGAATCCATAAGTAATAAAGGTATAAATAATTTTTTTCTCTACATCTAAGATACGTTTTTGTTAGGGTTTCTTACTATTGCTTACTGTTGTCCTCAAGCTCTCTTTTACTTCTTCGAACTCTTAAAGTTCTCACTAACTTAAGTATTAGAGTAATCGTGAAAACACAGTTCCTTTGTCTTATATTTATTCATCTATTGACAGGTCGTTCATCCCTCTCAGTGATCAAAGAACCATCAATAACATATGTAAATTTATAAAAAAAACTATATATATATATATATATATATATATGAGAATTGGCGGTGTCACCATTGGTGGTTTTCATCTGTTGCTACAGTGTAGTCAAGCTGTACGTCCATTTTTCATGTCATCTTTGTTTGGCTATCCGACTCAGCAATGCCACATTTTCTTAAAAATTTATCTAATTGTCTGTGTCCTAACCTTAAATAATCCTTCAAGTCATTTTCAAGCCTTTCCACTTTCTACTCTATTCAAAGTATGGCTGCTGCTCTGTGTTGATAAATGCATTTTGTTTATTGTTTATAATGAGTATATTTATGATTAGGATTTTTTTTTTCTCTGCTAGGGAAATGATTAACAAATAATATCAATTCTACCTGATGGAATTGGACCCCAACAATTTTGTTTTTTTTTGTATATATTATTGGGACAAGGTGATAAGATAATCTTCCTCTTAATTATTATTATATTGTAATTTTTCCAATAAAAATTCATTTTTAATTAATTAATAGAAAATCCTTCAAGGTCTATATTTTCTAAGATATTGATAATAAATATTTTAGTTTAAAATTATAAAATAATATAAATCCTTCAAATTGCTATTAAAAAATTTTCTTATAGTTTTATGGCTCCATTTATTTCATATAAAATATTATTTTTCATTTTTTATATTTAGTGCATTAAGGAAAATAGGTTAATGAAAATATTTTTCTGATTAAAAAAAATCAATTCTTCTTTTAAAGAAAAAACTTTTCACTTTGAAAACAAAAAATTATTTTTCTAAATTCACACACTTACGAAAATAAAATAAAAAACTTATATAAAATGCTAATGAATATATCAACCACTAGTAATCATCTCTAACGATCTTCGGCCACCACGACAGCTGAAGACTAGACAATCAATTTTCAATTTCATTATTTTTATGTAATTTTCTTATTATATTTAATTATAAATTATAAATATAAAATTTCAATGAGTTTCAACATTATAAGTCTTTTTTATGAAAAAAATTACGATATTTCAGAATATGTCAAATACCAAAAAAATAAAATTTTAATAATTTTTTTTATAAACCAAATAATAGAAAATAAGTTATTTTCTTTTTTCTTAAAATATATTTTCTCAAAATAAGTTATTTTTAAACAAACAGAGTTTAGAAGTGTTTATAAGATAATATATTCATATGTAATCTAAAAAGCTAAAATTATAAATAATTTGATTCAAATATTATATCAAGATGAAGAAGCTGCTCATGGTATTGAATGGCATTGAACGCTCAAATACCGTTACTTTCAACAATAATGATGTCTGCCCATTAGCTTGGATGGAGTACTGGCAGCCATTCGCGGATTGCTAGAGCTTCAGCAATTGCAGGACCGCATCTTTGAATGAGCAAGTTGCACCATCCCCATGCAATGATACCTATAGCTTCTTTTGTGGCAGTCAAGAGCTACGTCAATGTTTACCTTGAGATGGCAGTTTTCACTTGAAAGGGTACTGAGGTCTCGCACTCAAAACTTGCATAAGAAATTTTAATTCCAAATCATTTTCCAAAAACTTGCTGTTAATTATGGTTTCAGACCCCATCTACTACATGAAGTGAATACCCTATATGAATGAAAATGCCAAAGACCTAATGTCTTCATTTACCTTATTACTCAAGCAAACGCCTAAAATAGCCATGACCTCAACATTATTGAAGCACCTTCGTCAAGTAAATGGCTCGTGTACCCGACCTATATATGACCCTTCAAGTTTCTCCAATTTCTGCTCATTTTGACAATAAATAAAAGGATTCATAGCCAGACCCAAACCAACCAATTAATCCTTGTGATCGCAATTCAGCTTTTACTCCAATTTTTTTTTTGTATTTGAGTCACGTATTCTTACATCCTTTTGCGTATCAGTTTAATCCTATTCAAGCCAAAGAGCTGTTTATTGTAAAACCTTCTCAATAAGTGTGACTTCAAGATTTCAAATTCTAAACCTTATTAAAAAATGCCTTGAGGTTCAGCTAATTTAACCATTGACATTGAGCCATCAAATATATTGATACTTAGTTTTGATTTTTTAATGAGCGACTAAGCAGCTTTATGAGCCATTCTTTGTTATTTTAATACCGTTTTGCTTTGCTTTAAAAATCAAAGTACGGCTGCTGCCCTGTGTTGATAAATGAGTGGAATTCTTCAGTAGACAGTAAATATTTTAGCGCTACTTTATATTTTCTTTTAATTCAAGCAACAATTTACTCAATTTTTTTTTTAAATCAAACTATTTATTGGCTGCCATAGGGGGAAAAACTATTACAGATAAATTGTCAACATTTGCCTATTTTTTTTGGTAGAGTTTTTAACTGAAGCTTAAATTCACAAGTTATTGATTTCTTAGACGATTCCAACATCAATGTATACAAATTTTCTTTGTTGTTTACAATGATAACGAGCATTATTTTATGATTTGGAGTTTTTTTTTTCCAGATAAATGATTAACTAATAACTAGTATTCTACTTGATGGATTACATCCCAACAATTTTGTTCTTTATCTGTTGGGACAAAATGATAATTTTCCTCTTATTTTATTGTAATTTTTCCAATAAAAATTTATTTTAATTAATAATAGAAAATCCTTCTAAATTTATATTTTCTAATGATATTGATAACAATATGTTTTAAATTAAAGTTATAAAATATTATAAATTAATTACTATTTAAGATTTTTCTCTAACGCTTCTAAACGGGTTTATTTGAGAATATTCATATGCAATCTAAAAGTTTAAATTATAAATAATTTGATTCAAATATTAACATCAAGTCATAATTTATTTTCCAAGATTTGATGTTAATTTTCTTTTTAAACTCTAATATCATCTCTTGACGCATGCTAACACAATATGGGTCAATACAGATGCCTTGCCCTCCCAAATTCAAGTAGCACGGTAGGAAATTATACCTTTTTTTTTATAAAATAATAGTATATTTTAAATAATAATGAATTTTAATTATTATCAATACATTAACATTAAGGCTCTATTTGTTTCATGAAAAGAAATTTTTCTGAGAAAAATATTTTTTAAGAAAATATTTTCTGAATAATATATTTTCTGGTGTTTGAAACACATTACAAAAAAATATTAATTTTCTTTTGATTAATAAGATTATAACAAAATTTAGACATAAAATATTTTATATTTATACTATTTGTTATTTAATATAAAAAACATATATTAAAAATGATTTTTTTTT
>CATIWR010264254.1:0-13997 GCA_949677035.1 Omphalea diandra | reverse complement strand
TAATAGGACAAAAGATTGGTGGCTTGTTCCTATTGGTTGAAAGTTAAACAGTTTTGCTTTTAGTCCCTTTTCTTCATTCCTTCATCACCTTCGTCCATCCTCTAATTTCTAGATGCTCTTTATACTTTTAGATGAGCTCTCAAACGCCATTATTTATGATGCTATAATAAGCACACAATATGAAATAATTTGTCATATAACTATGTAAACACTGCATATATGTTTAAGCATCCCAAATGTAACGGTGCAATTGTCATTATCGTGTTTTTACAATTCACATGTTTAAATGATTATTTATCCTGTGCATATGTTCATGTGAGATTTCATATCATTTGATACAGTGCATATGCTCATATGTGATTTCATATAATTTGTGCAATGAATATATTCATGTGATAATGTCAATGAATAGGGATAGGGATGTTACATTCCAAGCTAAAATTCTCTAAGGATAAGACTTATGGACCTTGCAAAATGGAGAAACAACACCAAACTTCTTTCACAGTAAAAAATTTTGCAAGTACTTTTAGGCTTCTTTAACTAATTCATATGGACCTGATTGGATCCATTAGGAATGCGAGGTGGGAAGCATTATGCATTTGCCCTTGTTGATGATTACTCTAGGTTTACTTGGGTTTCCTTTCTTGCTCATAAGAATGACACTTTTGATGCTCTCAAAAGTTTTACAAAAAGAGTTCAAAATGAAAGGGTTTACTTCATATCTTCTATTAAAAGTGACCATGGAAAGGAATTTTGAAATGAATCTTTTAAAACTTATTATTTAAAGAATGAGATTTCTCATAGTTTTTCTACTCCTAGAACACCACAACAGAATGGTGTTATATAGAGGAAAAATATAACATTATTAGAGATGGCTAGAATCATGCTTAATGAGTATTCTTTGCCTAATTGCTTTTAGGCCAAAGTCATCAATTCTTCTTATTACATTGCAAATCATGTTTTAAAAAGACTCATTCTAAACCAAACTTCTTATGAGCTATGGAATGGTAGAAAACCTAAGATTTCATACCTTAGAGTTTTTGGGTGCAAATGCTACATTTTTAATACCAAGCACAACCTTGGAAATTTGATTCAAAAATAAATGAAAACATTTTTCTAGGCTACTCCACCTCTAGTAAAGCTTATAGGGTTTTCAACAAAAGTTCTATGGTTATTAAAGAGTTAATGAACATTGTGTTTGATGAATCTAATAAACTTGATATTGGGAAAGGTTCTCCTATTGATAATCTTACATGTAAGATTGAGAAGTTGAAGTTTGATTCAACTTCAAAAGAAGTGGTGATTAATCTTAAAGAAAACAAGTCATCATAAAAAGTTGAGAAATCTCAGCAACAACAAATGGAAAACCTAGCACAAGAACTTCTCAAGGATTAGAGATTCTCTAAATATCACCTAATAGATCTTATCATTGGTGAGACATCCAAAGCGGTAAGTATTATATCTCAAATTGATGCTTTAGATAATAATCTTGCATTTGTTTCTAAATTTGAGCCAAATTTGTTGATGATTTTCTTTATGGTGAGAGTTGGGTAATTACTATGCAAGAGGAATTCAACCAATTTGAGAGAAATAAAGTTTGGGAACTTATTTCTAGGCCTAAGGAACACTCTGTTTTAAGATGCAAATGGGCGTTTAGGAATAAGTTAGATGAGCAAGGTTTCATTACTAGAAACAAAGCTAGATTGGTTATAAACGATTACAACCAAGAGGAAGGCATTGACTATGATGAAACCTTTACCCCTGTAGCAAGATTATAGACCATTAGGATTCTCTTAACATTTGCATGTCATATAAATTTTAAACTTTTTCAAATTGATGTCAAGACTGCATTTTTTAATGGTCTTATTGTGGAGTAAGTTTATGTTGAACCGATGCTTTTCCAAATCATCTTTTCAAATTAACTAAAACCTTGTATGGTTTAAAACAAGCTTAAAAAGCTTAGAATGAAAGGCTTAGTTCTTTCATTTTACAAAATGATTTTGAAAAGGGTAAGGTTGATGCAACTTTATTTGTCAAAAGGCATAACAAAGATACACTCATTGTATAAATATATCTTGATGGCCTTATATTTAGTGATGCTAATGAATCTCTTTGTAAAGATTTTCCTAAGTGTATAACTAGGGAATTTGAGATGACATGATGGGTAAGGTCAAGTTCTTCCTTGGTATACAAATCAAACAAACCAAAAATGAAATCTTCGTTAACCAAACCAAGTATTTAAAAATCTACTCAAAAGGTTTAACATGGATGGATGCAAGTAGCAAAGACTGCAATGATTGCAATCAACAACTAGACAAAGATGAATAAAGTAAGCCATTTGATGAAAAAAGGTATAGAGGTATGATTGACGCTCTCCTTTATCTTAATGCTTCTAGACCTAACATCATTTTTAGTGTTTGTATGTGTGTTAGATTCCAATCTTGCCCTAAGGAATCACATTAAAATGTTATCAAAAGGATTCTTAAATATCTACATGGCACATTCATTTAGGATTATGGTATCCTAGGAATTCACCTTTTAGTCTTGTAGGGTATTTGGATGCGAATTATGCCGATAGTTTATTAGTTAGAAAAAGCGCTTCTAGAACTTGCCAATTCATAGGTGATTGTTTAGTCTCTTGGTTTAGTAAAAAGCAAGTTTATTATTTAGTCTCTTGGTTTAGTAAAAATCAAGTTTGGTTGCCTTATCCACCATCGAAGCATAATATATGGCAAAGGGTTATTGTTACACCCAATTCCTTTAGATGAAACAATAACTCAAGGATTATGGCAAAGATGTTGATCACATTCCCATCAAATGTGACAACATAAGTGCTTTAAATCTTTCAAAGAATCCTATCCAACATTCAAAAAATAAGCACATTAATATTAGACATCATTTTCTTAGAGATCATGTCTAAAATGGTAATGTGGTGTTAGAATTTATTGAGACTAATCATCAACTTACGAACATTTTCAATAAACCCCTTAATGAAGAAAGGATGAACTTCATTAAGAGAGAACTAGAAATGGTTGATGAAAGCTCCTTGGGTAAAAATTTATCTCACTTCATATTCTTTATTGTGTTTATCGATTTTGATTGATTGAATGTTATGTTTGATAGTTATGTATATTGAATGCTTTGTATGTGCTAATTCATTATGCAATTACGCTTCTCTACGACAATTTACTTAAATTGATGATCATTACATTAAAGTGATCACATATAGGAAGGTTAATTCTTATTTTTTTCATTATTTTTTATTTTGCCTTGCAATTCACAGTCAATACTATATATTCACGACCACTATTTACATGCACTCCTTAAAATTCTTGTCAACTTTCACTTTGCTGTCGTGATTTTAGATTTCCACTACAAATTTTTTCAAAGTTTAAATTTGTTGATCATTGACTCCTTTAATTTTTGAGGAAATCTTATTCATTATTTACAAAATTCGTAATTAGTGGTGATGACCAGCTATTCCTCATTTATTGCTTATGTTACCATTTTCTTACTATTCTTGCTTTATTTTCTACCTATTTGAGCCATTCTAACACTTCTTTACTCCACTTTTACCTTTTCTCTTCATCTCTCTTCTCAATCATTCAAAAACTCTCTCAACATTCAACCTTTAATGACATCTCATAAACTAACTAGAGCAGAGAAGGCGAAGGACATTGCCCAACCTCAAGGCCCTCCTCCCTTTTGTCTTATGAAAGGGATAACAAATGAAGAGAAATAAAGGTTCAAATTCAGTACTAATAAAAATCATCCAAGCCAATAAAATCCCTTCCACCTTTCTCTTTGAATCACTTAGAATCAAGGAAGAAATTCATGCTTTCTCTTTAATCTAGGCTAAAATGAATTTATATTCAGGGATGACCAGGCTATAAGGAGATAGTATAAGAATTCACTTGCACTGTCGCCTTAAGCAAAAGGGCTGAATCAAAAGCAGGTGCATATGGGTTAGTATTTAGGGCTTTTGGGGACTCTTATTTCATAACCTATGCCTAACTTTCTTTGCTCTTCAATCTTCAAGTGGGAGATAATATTCCTTTCGTTATCTTTAGACTTGATGTAATATATTCTAAATTTTGGTAAGAGATTTTTATTGAAACCAAACATGACCCTAAAACATCTTTGGCCAAATACATTAAGACCTTTACCAATTGGCTTCTTCACCGAATCATCACTTTCTCTGTAAATGATATGGGTGATGGGAATGAAAAAGTTCTCAAGAAAGACCTAGTATTTCTGTAACAAAAAATAAGGCAATTCAGACAGGTTGATACCTTGTAGATCAATTCATTCACATGAGTATAAAGCCCAAAAGCCAATTTCTCCTCCTTTGTCGTGTCATAGCCATATAACGATTTATAGGAGCCCTGAATGAGGAAAATGAGAAATTCCTCACCAAAAAATACTTACCCTCTTAAAACTTCCTTAACTTGCCCTATTTGATTAATGCCAAGGCAATCCATTTTAATAACTATGTTTATACCTTGGGGTCTCTAGGGGCAAAAAAGTAAGAAACCACTCATGCTTAAAAAGAAAAATGCTTGTGATAGAGGAAAATGCCCAACCTATTCCATCTCTTAAGCCCAAAGTTAAACTTAAAAATTTTGTCATCTCTGTCTCTTCCACCAATAAGAAGTTAGACAAGGTGATGCACATTATTAAAAAGAGATTTCTTTTTCTTTCCCACCTCCACAGTGATCTAGTGGACCTTTAAGAAAAGGTGGCTGCAACACCTTGCCATCTTCTAGATTTTAAGGATTAGGAGGATACCTCAGAGGAAGGGAAAGACCAATAAGTGGAAGAAGGAAACTATTGCATTTTTGTTTCTCAACCTTTAATTCTTGTATGTGAGTTGTTATTATTAGGTGTGAGCATTAAACATTATTGTTATTAGGTTTGAAAGTTAGCCTAGTTATAAAACTCTTGTATAAGTTATATGTGAACCTTTGGAAAAACACTTGAGAGGTTTTTGTGTGAGCCATGAAGCATAAATTATAAGGTTGTGTGTGAGACATAAAACACAATGAGTAAAAGTTTGGTGTGAGCTTGAAAACACCATTTAGTGTTAGTATAATACCTAATTAGAAGAATTAGGGAGTGAATGTAGGGTTTGTTAACACCCAAACCACTATAAAAACTTAATTCTTTAACTTTTCTCCTTTAACTTCTATTTCCATCTTATAAAATCCTTCCCTTCAAAATTTTAATTTTCTCACCAATTCAACCCCATTTTCCTAGTGCTCAAGGGCCAACACTCTCAAATCCCTAAATCTTATGCTTCACTATCTAAAAGAAATAATTGCGACTTGGTGAGTCATAAATTAATGAATAAAAATAATAATATGTTATCCCTTGTTGCCCTATAAGGGGGGTTGAATAGGGTCATGGCTAGTAAAAATGAATAATAATAAGTGTGAAAATAACAAAGAATCAAGACAACCAATTATAGAGGTTCGATAATACCTACCTACGTCCTCTTCTCTAGCATCCTTACTAGAGCCTTTCACTATCTAGATAGCTTATAGGTGCTATCAATTACCTTCATAATAGTAGTTTTTGGGTACTACCAAGCCATTACAAGTAGACTTTTGAGTGCTACTAAGATCATTTCCTAAAGTAGTTTATAGGTACTATCTTAAATCTTTCATAAAGTATGGTTTTAGATCTCCTAAGATTTCCTAACCAAGTGTTTTCTCAAATGAGATTACAACTTAGAAAGTTAAGAAAAAGCTCTCCCACTTAAGCAATAATCAATTTAGAATACATTCGCGAGGTATGCATGATTTGGTAAAGAGTTTTGAGAGAAGTCTGAAAGCTTATTCTTTAAACTCTATTTTTGAAGATGCTTTTATAAGCTTTGACAATGATATTCTCCTATAAGCTAGATCACATGATAGCTTTCACAATAGAAATACTTCCTTATTAATCATTTTCTCTATTTGTTTCTATTATGGAAGGGTCTTTTTATAGGTAAAAACACAAAACTAGCCATTATAAGAAGGCTATCACTTTATGTCACAAGAGTAGACACTCAATGCCTATTAGACAATCTCCACCCCCGTTGTTGGGTGATTTTTCAAATAGAATACAACTTCAATGGTCGTTGAACCCATTGAAATACCATTGGAACTAGATATTAGAAAGAGATATGTTTAGATGTTTATCTTCTGACTTTCTCAATTGTTTATTCAATCACTCCTGCAACGACTGTTGGCACTTCTCAATGCCTATTAGAACTCAACTTCAATGCTTGTCGAGATATAAACAATGCCTATTGTAAATTTTCTGAAGTATGTGAACTTGATGCTTTATTTTTCAAGATTTTCAATAGTACTTCAACAACTATTGGCAAGCTTCTAATACCTATCAAAAATTATCTCAATGCCTATTGCATTTTTTAGGGTATCTGTTGGAGGGTCTAGAAACTTTAGCTTTGCCTAGGAACTTCTCTAATGCTTGTTGGTTAAATCTAATGCCTGCGTTGAAATCTTAAGAGTTTTTTTTTTTCACATCAAGTCATTTAGTCCAAAGCCTATTGTGAAAATACAACGCCTATTAAGATATCAAGAGCCACACCTATTAAGAAATTACAAGCCTATTGTGAAGATGAATTTAGAAGGCTCAAGTGATTGAATCATCAAACGCCTGTTGTGTTTTGAGAGAACTGTTGGTTGAGAGGTCCAGAAGACTTTATTCATGCTTTTGTGTCACTTCAATGCCTGCTGAGAATCTTTAATGCCTATGTTGAAGTCACAACACCTGTTTAAATATGTCAACACTCATTGGCTTTAATACTTAGAGTTTTTACCAAAACTCTTTTTCCAAACATCTTTGACCAAAAGATTGATGTATCTGCAAGATTTTACATAACCAACATGGATAAGGGTTAGCTTTTGAATGTGTTTGTAATCATAAAAACAAGCTAGTTCAATATTCTTCCTCTTTTTAATAATGACAGATAATCTATCAACGTTAATCAATCTTGCAAAAATGAGAAATGTATATTATCTAATCCTTAAGTATATCAAGCTATCAAACAATATGATTTACCATAGGTGGATAAGTTATAACAAAATGTTCATGTTACTCCACTTTTGTTTCATATTGTATGCACTATTAAAACAAGTTTACACACCAAGTTCTTTTCATAATAAGTTCATATATATACTTACTTCCCTTTGTGCATTAAGTCACATGCATAATTACTTATCATATTTTTCATTATCCTTTTCATACATGTATACCTTCTCTTTTACCTTGCCTTCTCCCCCTTACATATATACATGTATACCTTTTCTGCATTTTTTATGTGTTTGCCTTCTTATGCACCTTTTCCCCCTTTGTCATTATTAAAGCATCAAATACAATTAAGAATAGAAAAGATTAACATATAATTGGCATCAATTTAAAAAAACTATTGTCCAGTTACATCAACTAATTTTTGAGAAGAAAAATAAAGACAAAAGAGATAAAAAGATAAATTATATGATACAAGGGAGTAAGGATGGTTTGAGTTAAGGGTTCTAGGGATGGTTTTAAGGTTTGTCCTTCAACTCAGTTGTTGCATCTAACTCGGTTGGAGTGCTTGGAGTTTTAGGTTGCAAGTTTAACCCTTCTACTATCCAATCTAAAGTCTAGTTGATGTCTTTTGCCCCTTTGAAGTTTTTTGCTTTTTCTGGTGTAAGGAGATAGTAGAGGATTCAACCTATTAGACTGCATTGGAAATGGTCGCCAATTACTTAAGAACCTTCCTTTCAAAGTCAGTAAGAGATGTAGAGGGAGTAGAATCATTTGTTCTAATCCTTTCAGCTGTTGTAATCCCTGTTCTAATTATTTCCTCAATATCCTCATCTTTCTCTTCTTGTTTAAGATCTCTCATTCTTTTGGTATTCTCTTGATTAGACCAAAATTTAACATTTGTAGGATCCCCATGCTTAAAAGCATCTTTTTACAAATTGATTCATTATGTGGTAGTTTCTTGAACACAACGTTCTTCTCTTCAAGTTGGGGAATAACTTTTACATATTTGGCAATTTTGGTGATGTAATGACCTATCATAAATTCATTGCCTTTATCCATTTGTCCATCTATCCTTTACATTAAGAACAAAGAAGTGTTGATCGTTTGCTTATTCTTCATGCACCAGAAATAGAACAAGTTTGTGATTGTGCAGTTACCATTAGATTGAACTCTTTCATTGATGTTCCATGTGACGAAATGGTGAGCAATTCTCAAGGCTTGACTTTTGATTTTTGATGCCTTACTGTTGTTACTATTGTAATTGCTCTTCCTATTAGTTATTGATTTCTAGAACTAAGTTATATAGACCTTGAATATGGGAGAAGGCTTTGTTATCCATGTTGTGGTGGCATCAAAACATTTTGCCAGTTCATTTGGCCTTGAAGTAAACTTTTTGCAAAAAAGCTTACAGTTGATTGTTCCTTCTTGAGCATAGGCATGGCAATCACTCTCAAGACTTCTAGAGTGGTGAGGAACTCCACTATAAGCTCTAGATAGGAGGGTTCTTTTATGTGATAGAAGAGTTCCCATCTTATCCCCACCATGAGTTCCTCTACCTTTTCAGCTAAGCCATACTTTTGAAGAACACCCCATTCGAAGAACTTTCCTCCTCTTTGGTATCTTTTTAGTTGTTTGAGGGCTAACTCTTTTTCTTTTTCCATTTTAAGCTGGAATTACTAAACTAAGGGAGAGGTATGCTTTATTTTCAATACCTTCCTTTTCCCTTTGGATTCTAGGCCAAGTTTAGATTTCTTTGAAGATTGTTGTGCATAAGATGGTTTTGTTGTTCTCTTCTTTTGTTAGGCTAGCATTAAGGCTGAATTTTCTTCTATTTCATTATTAGAGTAAGAGGGTTAAGGGTTTTTTTCATACTGATTAGTTGTACTCTTAGTTGATTCTTGTTTGAGTGTGATTGATTTAGTGTTTGAGGTTTGATGCATGTGATTATGCAAAAGAAATAATAACAATTTTCAGAGAGAGAGAGAGAGTTGAAAACACAATAAAGCATAAAATAAATAGACTTTAGGGTTAAAGGGGGTTTATATAGAAGTTTACTAAGCTTTCTTGTATTTAAAAATATGACTGTTGGGAGTGTTCAACGACTGTTGGACATGACCATTAGCTTGCTCGCAATGGCATTGGGTGAAGAAAAATGATCATTGGAAATGCACAATGATCGTAGGAACTTATAAAAGCAAAAATGTGGAACTCACAAATAACATAATGGTCGTTGGAAAACACTTAATGGTCATTGTCCATGTTTTTCAAAATAGAACTATGTTTAAAACACATTTTTCAAAGATGCAACCATTTTGAAAACTTAGCATAGTTGATGAATATTATTAATCAAATTCAATGATACATTTATGAATTCAATTAATATATGGACATTTTGATCAAGATGTACACAATTAAAATTTTTAGCTTATTGAGTCTAAAGACTTTAATGGCAATTATTTCAAGCAACATATTAACTATTAACTAACAATAATCATACAAGAATTGACAATGGTGAAAAAGAATAACCTGTTGAAGCTAATCCAAAGTACTTCCATCAATCATAGGAAGTTCTCTTTTGATGAATTGCATCCATTCATCATAAAGAGGTTTAGTGAAAATATTTGCCAATTGATGGTTAGTATCAACAAATTCTAATATAATATCTCCATTATTAACATGATCCCCAAGAAATTGATGTCTAATGTCTATATACTTAGTCATAGAATGTTGAATTGGATTCTTAGACAAATTGATGGCATTAGTGTTATCACAGCTAATGGCAACTTGATTTACAATTACTTTGTAATTAAGAAGTTATTGGTTCATCCATAAGATTTGAGCACAACAAATACCAGCTACTGCATACTCAACTTCAACAGTTCACAAAACAACCAAATTTTTATTTTTGCTATTCCAAGACACTAGGCATTGACCAAGTAATTGACATGTGCCTAAAGTACTCTTTCTATCTAAGGTACACCTAGCAAAGTCAGCATCAGAAAATGCATTTTATTTAAATGAAGTACTTTTAGGAAACCAAAGTCCTAAGTTGGGAGTACCAATATGGTATTTGAGTATGTGTTTCACAACAGGCAAATGAGACTCATTAGGATTAGATTGATATCTAACACATAAGCAAACACTGAACATAATATCAAGCCTGGATGTTGTTAGATAGAGTATACTTCTAATCATGCCTCTATACAAATTTTGATCCATAACCTTACCATGTTCATCCTTGCTTAGCTTGATGTTAGTACTCATTGGAGTTTGCCCGGTTTGTTGTCAAATCTTTTAATTAGTTCTCTTGTATATTTGGCTTGGTTGATGAAATTCCTTCCTTCCCTTATTTATTTTGTAATATGAGGAAGAATTTAAGTTCTCCCATCATACTCATCTTAAAATCTCTTTTCATTACTTTAGAGAAATTTTCACATAAGCAAACATCAATAGCACCAAATATGATATCATCTATATATATTTGCACTAGAAGTCTCATTCTTCTCTTTAAAGAAGTGTGTTGTGTCTACCAAACCCTTGGAGAACCCTTTCTTTATAAGAAAGTTGCTCAACCTTTCATACCAAGCTCTTGGAGCTTGCTTCAAGCCATATAGGGCTTTGATGAACTTGAACACATGGTTAAGAAAGTAATGGTTTTTAAAACTAGGGAGTTGTTCAACATATACTTCTTCATCAATATAGCCATTAAGAAAAGCACTTTTGACATCCATTTGATATAACTTAAAATTTATATGAGATGCAAATTCAAGCAAAATCCTAATAGCTTGCTACTGGTGCAAAGGTTTCATCGAATTAATTCCCTCTTCTTAGTTATAACCTCTATCTACTAACTGAGCCTTATTTCTAACAATGGTTCCATGCTCATCAAGCTTATTCCTAAAGACCTATTTATTTCTAATAATGGAATGATTTTGAGGTTTAGGAACAAAAGTCCACATTTTGTTTCTCTCAAACTGATTGAGTTCATTTTGCATAACAAGTGCTCAATGTTTATTTTTAATGGCCTCATCCATGGTCTTAGGCTCGATAAGGGAAATAAAAGCAAGATTGGTACATGCATTTCTAAAGGATGATCTAGTTGTTACCCAAATTGATGGATCACTAGTGATGAGATCTCTTGGATGATCTTTCTTGAAGACCCAATCACTTTCTAACTGAGTTTGCTCTTCATTTGGAGTAGGAAGAGGTGGATTTGTATTTTCTTCATACTCATGTCTTGTGGCTTGTCTGCATTCTTTCCTTCTTTTCCAATGTTTAGCTCATTCATAGGACCTTGTTTTTGGCTTTGAATGAAGTTTTGACTTGTTTTCCTTTTGGACATGCTTCATAAACTCTTTCCTTTGTGAACTTGATTTTAGGCATACCTTCAACCAATTTTCTTCCTTTCAGCTTATTAAGGAGTTCCATACTTGCATGTCTTAGCTTCATATGCTAGGTTTTATCTTCATCCATTATAGAGACTATACTCTTTGCATTATGGTTAATGAGAAAATTTAAATAAATGATATAAATGTTATGAATTCTCCTACCAATAAACAAAATTTTGTTGTCACTCATCCTTGACACATAGCAAGCTTGTGGTTCAAATATAACTCTGAGACCTTTGTCACATAGCTGACTTACACTTAACATATTGTGTTTGAGTCCATCAATAAGTACACTTTATCAAGGATAGGTGAATCAACATCCTTACCAACTTTACTTATGCCAATGATTTTGGCTTTTTCAATGTCTCCGAAGGATACATTTCCAAGTCCTTTAGTCTTCTCTAATTACATGAAGAACTTCATTTCTCTTGTCATGTGCTTTGAACATCCGCTATCAAAATACCACTCTCACTTTCTAACTTGGGATTTCAAGCACATCTATAAAATAAAAAGAATAAATTCTTAGGTACCTAATTCTTTGTGTGTCTTAGGGGGTTAGCTTTTGCCATTTGCTCATCATGCCTTATAAAATGGTAGTGATAGGCAATGTGGCCATAAATACCATAGTAAAAATAGTCACTATTAAAGTGAGCTATTACCCTATTTCTAGGTGGAGCATGCATATACTGTTTGTGAGACTTGTAACTCCTTTGATCCATATTTCTAGGAATGTTTCTTATATGAGGAATTCTCTTATGTGGCATATATCTATGTTCATGGTTATGCCAATGCCTATGCCTTTGGACATTTTGCCTTTTAGGCTTGTATGAAAGATACATACAGACATAATTTGCTATAGGAGGAGCATGTCTTGGTTGTGTGTGAACATATTGTGACTTAGCATTTGTGCCATTTATCTTGGCATTTCCCTTCTTAAAAACTTTTGGTATTCTAATGAGGTTAGGAATACTAACTTCCTCAGCCTTAACAAATACTATTTGAGAGTAGAAGGAGCAGTAGAAATAGAGGCATTATATCCTAATCCATGCTTAATAGATGGGTTCCTTTGAATTTCAATGATGAAGTCTAATTTCTCCTTTCCTTTAGTGAATTTGCTAAGGCTATCCTTGAGCTTAGAATTCTCAATAGTGAGAGACTCAACATCCTTAGCTAGAGTCTCTTGACTCTTAGCACAATCTTTTAAAGATTTATTTTCTTTCTTAAGAGAGGAGGTGCTATACTTGAGAGTCTTAACTTTCAAGGTGAGCTTGGTAATAATAAAATACAATTCATCTCTAGAGTAAGAATCAAAGAGTGGTCACCATTGTTACAACTATCATTACTAAAGGAGTGCTCACTTGAGGACTCATCTGATTTCTCCTCAATTGCCATTAGATAGAGGTTGGCTAGCTCCTTTCTAGTATCCTTCTCATCAGATTCAGAGTCACTGGTGTCATCGCAAGTAGCTTTATATACTTCTTTATCTTTCTTGGAGGTGTATTTCTTGTAGGAACTTTATTCTTTTTCACCTTAGGATAATCTGACTTGTGTGCCCTCTCTCATTTCATCCATAGTAAATAAGTTGATTCTTATTACCTTTCTCCTCATACCTTTTTGCCCTTTTGCTTTTTTGATTTAAGAGAAATCTCTTTACTTTATTTGTTATAAGGGCGAGGTGTTCATCTTTTCTACTATCTTCATCATCATTAGAAGAATAAGATGTTAGCAAATAAGAAGAAGATGGGGATTTATAGCTTATGTCTTTGGCTTTTAGGGCTAAATCTTTCTTTCTCACTCTAGTACTTTTAATTGGTTTCTCAAGAGTGATTTCATGGGCCAATAGCTTTCCTATGAGCTCATCTAGTGACAGGGCTTCCAACTTGTTTGCTTCCTCTATAGCTATCTTCTTGGCTTTTCACCTATCTTTGGGAAGTGTTCTTGTAATCTTTGCTACCATGTCCTCGTTGGAGTAGGACTTCCTAAGAGTTTTCGAGAGTACCCACTATGTCAATAAACCTATTGTACATCTCAATGATGGATTCACTAGGCTAATATACAAACATTTTATACATGTATGTATGCATTTGTATCTTTTTCTTCTACACTTCATTAGTTCCTTCATACTGAGTCTGTAATGTGTCCCATATTTCTTTTATTGATGTACACATTTACAATTTAGAGTACTAAGATTCGTGGATTTCACATAACAAAATGTGCATTGCTCATCTATTTTTCAAATTTGCCTTCTTCTGTTCAGCTGTCCATTCACTCTTGGGTTTGGGTACTAGAGCATCTTTTACCTAGTTTAATTAAAACTTCTTTTCCTTCTTCAACAATGTCCCATAGATCTATGGTTTCACTTTCTAAAAAAATCTCCATATGATTTTTCCAATACCCATAGTCATCTCTTTTAAAGATAAGAGGCTTATGGATTGATTGTGATTCTTCATGGCTTGCCATGATCTTTACTATGAGCTCTTAAGCTTTGATGGAGAGACAAACTCTGATACCAATTGTTGTCCCTTGGTGCCCTAAAAGGAGGAGGGGGGGGGGGGGGGGGGGGGGGGGGTT